>PVIJ01002000.1:0-68134 GCA_004024925.1 Scalopus aquaticus
ATTTGTGCATATAGAGAAAATAACACAATACTCATAAACACCGTCACGAATGGAGATTTAAGGGCTTGGCTCATGAAATTATAAAGAATGTCAAGTCCAAAGTCTTCAGGGAGGCTTGGGTTAGCACACTGGAGACCTAGCAAAAGTCCATATTACAGTACAAATCCAAAGGCAGTCAGCAGGCAGAATTTCTGATTGTTTGGAGGGAATCAGTCTCCTATTCTATTTGGGCTTTCACCTGATTAGAGGAGGCCCACCTACATCACAGATAGCAATTTGCTTTATTCAAAGTCCTCTGACTTAAGTGTTAATATCATACAAGAACACTCTCACAGAAACATCCAGGATAATATTTGGTCACATATCTGAGACACCTGACCCAATTAAGTTGATACATAAAACCAACCATCACAGAGAGTGTCCTCCAAATTCATCTTCTTCCCAGAAACTCAGAATGTGACCATGTTTTGGAAATAGGGTTGTTATAGATGTAATTACTTAAAATGAGGTCCAAGTAGACTCTTTCTACACTGTGACTGGAATCACCACAAAAGGAGGGGCGACAGAGACAAATGTGTGGGGAGAAGCCCTGTGATGGTGGAGGCTGAAATTGGAGCGATGGGTCTATCAGCCAAGAAACGTCAGCAAAAGGCATGGAGCAGATTCTGCCCGGAGTCCTCAGACAGCATGACCCTGCCAGCCCTGGATTTCAGACTTCTGGGCTCCAGATCTGTGAGAGGACACATTTCTGTTGTTTCAAGTCCCCATCATTTGTCAAGGCAGCCCAGGAAAACGGATACAAATTATATACAACTGATGGCTAAAAGCTTGTAAAGGGAGAAACAAAGCTCTCTTCCTGCATGCAAAAAGAAGAATTTTCTGATAAGGGTGGGAGGTAGGGGTGAAACCTCTGATACCCCCGCATTAGTGACCTGCGGTGTGGAGAGAGATGCAAAGCTGTGGGCTCAGCAACGGCCCAGAAGCAGGGGCGGGGCAGTGTCACAGCGCTGGACCACCTGGGACCCTGCATAATCAGATGCTCTGGGCCATGAGGTGGAAGGAGCAGAAGGGACTGGGTCGCTGTCCTCTGTGATCCAGGTCTCTGAGAAGGGAAGCTTTCCAGAGCCTGATCTAAGAATCACTCAGAAGGTCTCAACTCTGCCGCCTGCAAAATGAAGAGTAAGAAAGAGGATGGCTGAGGAGAACCAGAGGGGATGAGAGGGAGAGGCAGTTGGGCTGTTGCTCTGGAAGGGAAATGAAAGTGTCAGATCGCAGCTGGTAAATGAGATGTTACAGGCAAGTTTGAAAAGCCGGGTTCTTTCTCCTTTGTAAAGACTCTACCTGCACGACATGAAGGGGCTCGGTGACAGACACATTAAAACACCATTAAACTGTGAAATAGAACACAGTGTGAAAATAGATTTAACCTTCACAGCGTATCGATCTCTACCCTGTGCCGTGCCCAAGTTCCTGGACAACTGTTTTATAATAGGTTTTGCTTATTTTCCTGTTGCTGTTCGGACTTCCTCAGAGGAGGGTGTTATTTCTAAAAGCTCCTGACAGTGGAGAGAAGCGGGCTGGCTTCTCAGAGAGTGTCTGGCCCCGGAAAGCTCCAGCCAGCTGCTCTATAAACAGAAATCAGCTTTGTGAAAGTGAGGAATGATTTTTGGTGGCTGCTGGGACAACAGACACCCAGGATGGAGGAGGAACATGCACCTCTATTCAGGGGGGAGGAAGGAGTGAGGTTCAGTGGGGTTCCTGGGTGTGGGCAAGAAGCTGGGAACAGGAGCTCAGTACCCACTGTCTGGTGGCTTAATTTAGGCACCTACGGACCAGGGAGTCTTGCTGCCTTGAAGGGTGGCTCTTGTGTTTTATTTTTTAATTCAAAACGTGTGTATGCACACACACACAATCAAAAACTTAATAGAAAGGGAGAAGAGATCGAGTTCCCTATAACAAAATTATCAAAGAGCTGTCACTCACTAAATCATTTTCTGAGTCAATTTTTTGAGCCATATGAGCAGATGAATGAAGAGTAACGTAAAGAGAGCAAAATCACGCCCTTTTCATGGAGACCCTCATTCTTAAGTTCACCATGGTGTAGAGGAAGATATAAATCGAAGGTACATTTGTATCTCAGCGTTAAAAATAATGAGCCCAAGGAACCCTCCTTTGTGAGAATCATGATATTATTTTCAATCATGTTATTTGTATAATGAACATCCAGAGACTAAATTGTATCAGAGTCCGGGAAACAGCACAGTGGGGAGACCCGGATGTGACAAAGCATCTCCTACCCTGACCTCGAGGACCATGATCAGCCACAAAGGCAACACCAGATGGTGTAATTAGCCCAGCTGAGGGCACTGGAAGTGGAGCTCGGAAGTAATTGGAAGGAATAATTAGTGAGAATGGGCTTGATTGGGTGGGACATCAAAGACCTATCTAAAGCCAATATAGTTTGAAGTTTTTGCTGATATAAGAAAAGAGAGACTGATTATTGAAACAGAACAAAAAACAGAATGATATTGACATGTATCGTTAATAAAATAAACAGCATCTAAAACCAGTGGGAAAGAAGGGATTAGCCATAAATATACTTAGTTGATGAACTTTTTTTTAGAGTGGAGAAATCGGAATATGACCAACACCTTTCTCACATCTTACAGCACTTATATGACACTGAAAGTACTAGAAGATACTCTAGGTTTATATTTTTATTTTATTCTACTTCACTGTGTTCTCTCTTTGCTTTTGGACCTCAGGATCAACAAACACATGTACAATACCCCTTTACATAAAATACTCTTTTCATGGCTACCGGTCACCCATTGTTCAGCCGGGTGGTCTTTTCTTTTTCCTTTTCTTTTTGATTTTTCTCCTGACTTGTCATGCCCATTCTACTCCTCTGGCTTTACATTCCCCCATCCCACCAAGCATCCACTCCAGTGTTTCGGGTAGTATTACTCCCAATGGTTAATGAGTGGTACAAATACTAACATTACATGAGAAGCTATTAAGAAAATACCCACCATTTTGTAACCCCTTTGTGACTATCAGTTAAAATTAAATTCATTATTAAGTAGAACCATCAAAAAATATAGTACATCTCTTACATCACATATCTGTCGATGGAAGGATTGATAGATATTTATGTCCTTTAATTCTTTCAGGAATTTTTTCTTTAAATGCTTGTTTATTCTTTTTTAGGTTAACCGCCTCACTTATGGCTTTTATTTGCTATTATTAAAAACATCTTATATTATTAAACTCTTATTCTCCTTTTTTGGGGTCTCTATTTCATTCTTCAGATAGTTAATTATATTTTTCATTTCAGTAAAGTAGCAGGATACAAATCAATGCACAAAAATCAGTAGCCTTCCTACACACAAACACTCAGTCAGAAGAAGTAATCAAGAGAATCACCCCCTTCAAAACTGAAACCAAAAAATCAAATACCTGGGATTAACCTAACAAAATAAGTAAAGGACTTATACAAAGAAAACTATAAGACCCTATTAAGAGAAATAAAGGAGGACACAAAAAAATGGAAAGACATCCCCTGTTCACGGATTGGAAGAATTAACATTATCAAAATGGCCATACTACCAAAAGCAATTTACAGATTCAATGCTATTCCGATAAAAATCTCAATGACATTCTTCAAAGAAATAGAACAAATATTGATGAAATTCATATGGAACCACAAAAAACCTCGAATAGCCAAAGCTCTCCTGACTAAAAAGAAAGAAAATGGAGGGATTACACTCCCAGATTTCAAATTATACTACAAAACCGTAATAATTAAAACAGCATGGTACTAGAACAAAAACAGATGCACAGACCAATGGAATTGAATAGAAAACCCAAAAATAAATCCACATATCTATGGTCAATTAATCTTTGACAAAGGGTGAAGAATACGCAATGGAACAAGGTTAGCTTGTTCAATAAATGGTGCTGGGAAAACTGGACTGCTACATGCAAAAAAATGAAGCTATACTACTACCTCACACCATGCACAAAAAACAACTCAAAATGGATTAAAGACCTACATGTAAGACCTGAAACCACAAAAGTTATAGAAGAAAATACAGGCAAAACTCTACATGACATACATCTCAGCAAAATCTTTAAAGACACATCCCAAAAAGTGAAGGAAGTCAAGGAAAAGATAAACAGATGGGACTACATCAAACTAAAAGCCTCTGTACAGCAAAAGAGACAATAATCAAAACAGACACCCTACTAACTTGGAGAAAATCTTTGCACACAATACAACCAATAAAGGACTGATACCTAAAATCTACAAGGAGCTCACACAACTCAACAAAAACAAAGTCAATAACCCAGTCAAAAACTGGACAGAAGAGCTAAAAAGATACTTCTCCAAAGAAGAAAAGCAAATGGCCAGCAGGTATATGAAAAAATGTTCAACATCACTTATAATCAGGGAAATGCAAATCAAAACCACAATGAGATACCACCTCACAGCAGTGAGAATGGCACACATTAAAAAAACAGGCAACAACAAATGCTGGCGAGGATGTGGAGAAAAAGGAACTCTTCTACACTGCTGGTGGGAATGCAAACTGGTCCAACCACTATGGAAAGCCATATGGTGTTTCTTCAAACTGATAGAAGTGGAGCTTCCATACGACCCAGCAATACCACTTTTGGGACTCTACCCAAATGACACAAAAACACTAATCCAAAAGGATACATACAACCATATGTTTATTGCAGCACTATTTACAATAGCAAAGGTATGGAAACAACCTAGATGCCCCAAAATAGATGACTGGATCAAGAAGATGTGGTACATATACACAATGGAATACTATTCAGAATTCAAAAAAGATAAACACATGCAAATTGCAGCAACATGGATGGCACTAGAAGGGAACATACTCAGCAAAATAAGCCAAAAGAAAAAAGAAAAATATCGAATGGTCTCACTTATAACAGGAATATAGGGGAACCAAATACAAGAGCGACAATCAGCAAGAGAGGGGGGAGGACTGGGGCTCAGAATGGGGGAGGGGGGAGCACAGCGGACTGTGTTGATGGTTCACGGGTGAATCGGTGGTGGTTAACCTACGGGGAATATACAGTAATGTAAAAGACATAAATAAAAATGACATTTAAAAAATAAAATAAAAAATAAAAACATCTGGCCCTTTTCTGTACTTCCTTTTCTATTTCTTCCTAGTATGGAAAATGCTTAATTTTTCAATTTTATTTTGTTTATTAAAGTCAAAAAATAATCTTAGCTTAGGGAGGGCTTTAAAAAAAGCACAATGCCAAAGGCAGATTGTATAAGAAAGCCTTTGTCAAGAAAAATTATCAAAGTCAAGAAACAAATGACAATAGGGAGAAAATATTTGCTACATGTATGACATAAAAGAAATAATACTTTACACTTGATCTTAGCCAAAAGGCTGAGAAGCAATAAGGAAATAATACTCTAAATATATAGAATGTTATTACATAACAAAAAATGTTACATAACAAAAAGAAATGTGTTCAATATTGGCAAAGACCATGAAGAAACAATAAGAAAGACAAGAAATAGAAAAATGCCACAAACACGAATTAATGTGTAGTCTTACGTGTAATCAGAGACCTGAAAATTTATAGAATTAAGCCCTTTTGCGTTATTAGATGCATTCTTTGAGATTCCTATTGTAGCAACAAAGTTCCAGAACAACATCAGTTCTACAAAAAGGAAAACTGTGCCTACCTGGCGGCACAACGGGTTAAGTGCAGCACTGTGAAGCTATCCAAACCCACTGCAGCATGAGTTCCATACCCAGCCAGGGAGATTCCCATATGGCACAGCAGACCTCTCCTGCCTCGCCCGCTGTTTCCCTCAGCAGTGTACTTCAGTTGATCTGCCTGTTCTGCTCCCCACTCTGTCTCTGGTGAATCCTCTCACCACCCCACACCTATAGCCTACACCCCAGCTTGTATGAATAAATAAATAAATCTTCAAAAAAAAAAAAGGAAAATTACTGAACTAGTTAGCTGGCATGTTGGGGAGGAGTTCTTGCTTTATCCCCAGGGGCTCCAAGAACGGTCACCTCAGCGTTATCATCTCTATTTCTGCAGGTTGTCTGTGTCCACTCGGCAAACAAGAAAGCTGCCAGTGTCTCCTTCCAGACTGGCAAGTGGAGATAAAAATCTAACAGTTCTCTTCAAGCTTATACAGGAAGCCAGGGAAAGACGCCTTCCCTGGCTGGGCCACTTGCCTGTTATGGATAGAAAAGATTCTATACTCAGAAGAAAGGATTTGAAAGGGTATTTCTTTAAAAAAATAAAAAAAAAAGGGCCTCCCTGGTGGCGCAGCGGTTGAGCACTGCACTGTGGAGCTGTTGACAGCGAGTTTGACGCTCAGCCAGGGAGATTCCCACATGGTATGGCAGACCACTCCTGCCTCGCCCACTGCTCCCCTCAGCAGTGTATTTCTGATCTGCCTGTTCTGCTCCCCACTCTGTCTCTGGTGAACCCTCTCGCTGCCCCACGCCTCTGGCCTGTACCCCAGCTTGTATGTATAAATAACTAAATCTTTAAAAAAAAATTTAAAAAAAAGATTCATTTTTGCACAGAAGAACTGGGGTGTAGGCCAGAGGTATGGGGGCGGTTAGAGGATCCACCAGAGACAAGAGTGGGGAGCAGAACAGGCAGATTTACTGAAGTACACTGCTGAGGGGAGCAGCGGGGAGACAGGAGAGGTCTGCTGCGCATGTGGGAAGCTCCCTGGCCGGGGATTGAACTCCTGCTGCAGTGGCTGCGGATAGCTTCATGGCTCTGAGACTTTAACTCCTGCGCCACCAGGGAGGCCCAAAAGGGAATTTCTTAATTCACCAGAATTTAAAATCACACATCATTATAAACAAACACACGACAACCAATAAACTGATTGACTGGGATGGTGCCAGCTACTGGAGCGGGCGAGTTGCCCAGGATCTCCTGGGTCGTGTCCTTTTCTTCAGAGCCCTGGTAGCACCAGGCCTCACTACACTGAGCGCCACCTCCCCAGCCACTGTGCGGAACTGGGGTTAAAGGGGCTATTTGCAGACACTGTGTGGGGTCCCTGGAAAGAAAAGGAGCTTGCAGAAAGTGGAGAAGCAATTCCAGCTGGAGACAGAAGCAAGCATTGGAAAAGCTCAAACAGAGCGGAGAGGGCCAGCCGATCACACGCTGTGAGCATGGGTTCCTCTGACTGCACACAGTGGTCTGCACTGGAGCTTAGCTACAAATACAACCGGGAGCCTGTGAGAGGCTCACAGTTTTTTTTTCTAGCCACTAAATTGATAAGTTGGCAGGTTTGCGGCCCGTGTCCTTTAGAAATCCCGAAGCAATAGCTGCACGGAGGTCACTTGGAGTCACTGCTGCGGAGGGAAAACGTTCTGTTTTATGAAAAATACAAAATGCAGAGAAAATTGAGTAGACCAAAGGATGATGTGAAGATTGCAGAGAGCAAATAATAAAATTCTGTCTTCCACTGGAACTTTTCGGAAACCCCAAATTCCCTTTAACAAAAGATCCGCCACTTCTAGTGTCTTCTGTGGGCAGGACGCCTGCGTCTCTGCGTGGAGAACTGGGGCTGCTCTACAGGTGAGGGATGGCAATCTGGCCATGGGGTTAAACACCCCTTCTCTGGGTTTGGGGAACTTGAGCACACAAACAGAGGAAGGTGAGGAGGCATAAGGAGAGGGTCCCCGGACCGCAGTTCCTCTGGTTTGCCCCGAAGCCGGAGGTCGATGGGAAGGGGGGTGTCCTCATTCCTGTAGCAACAAGGAACCCCGTCCAGTCATCAGCAGCAGGTAAGACTGACTAGGTGGTTGTCATCTTCAGATCTCCCACTGAAGAGGCAGACCTCAGTGGATGTGCTTTATGTTTTCAGAACTACTATCAAGACCTGGCATAAAGCAGACTGTCCTGAGTGTTGCCCGCTAATGGAATGAACGGACACCAATGTGTGGAGGAAGTTAAGCCAGACCCCCTCATCTTACGCTGGACAAACCCTCCTACTGCCCACCACTGAAACGCCCTCTGTTGACTTGGAGGCTTGGAGACAGCTCGAGATGAGGGTGCCGCAACTGAAGAAGAGACCTGATGCGCGTGAGCGCTCTCTGGACAAATATGGAGGCTGAACTGTCAGCAAGGAGCAAAGGGAATATAAGGAAAAGCACTGAAAAATGAATTGCCCCTGGAAAAGAGAGACTATTCCAGATCAAAGCAGGGTATGTATTTATCACTGGAGAACGGAGCAATTTCAGTGGGATGGACTATTCTGGATAAGCACCATTAGGAGGACTGGAAAGGTAAGTCAGGGCCAGCGACTTCTTAAGGAGACCAGTAGGCTTCTCCCACAGGCAAGAAATGTGGCGCAGGCCTGATGATTTCTCGCTAAATGCCTGTGTCCCCATGCTGGCTGGGGAGCTCCTGGGGGTGTGGACTGTGTCTGGCCCCCGCCTGGAGCTGTGTGTCTCCGGGGGTCTCTCCTGGCCCACACACCTAGGCCTTTGCACTAAGCCCTGCTCAAAAGTCCCCAGTGAAAAGAGCTGTGACACCCTGAACCCAACTTCCCTGACTCCTCAGTGCTCCCCAGAACGCTGGGAGGTGCTCATCCCCTCAGGCCCACTCCCTCTTTCTCTTGGCGTCAACTCCTCTGCAGAGTCAGCATTTTGCTGTGCTCCTTTCCGCTCTGAGTCCTACAGGTTGTGCCCGGGGGTCTATGGGAGAGGCGAGTGGGTGGGCAGAAATGGCTCTCTAATAGGCACTCTGTGGCTGACGAGGTAAGTGTATTTCATTCTCAGGTTCAACACCAGGAAGCCCACCTGTCCTCATTGTCCAGCAGCAAAATGATGATGATTTTCAGCTCCGTTTGCTTGACTACTCTTGGATGTATCTGATCTCAGGTGGAAAGGGGGGTGTTATAGCCCCCCTAAATGCCATCAGACTCCACCAGCAGATGCTCAGTAAGTGTATGCTGCTTGGAATAGTGAATGAGTGATGGCGATTTCATCATCGAAGACTGGGGACACAAAAAACATCCAAGCCACTGACACCAGGCAAATGGGGCATCAAAACTGGCCAAGGGCACTGCCCAAGTTGCTGACCGGTCACTATCTTAGTTCTGCACCTGTGTGCACAACTGCAAGACTACTCTGGCTTAGGGAACAACAATAATGGGATGTATTTAACAAACAGGGAAAAACAAAGTGTTTCTGAGGCCAAAATATGGCCGTTTACCTTACTTAAAGCAATGTCCAGGCCTTTAAGTCCCAATGAAGAAACAACAAAGGCGGCGTCTTCCCACCACTGCAGACGCTGCGCTCCTCTTCCAAACAATAGACCACATGTCCAAGATGGCGTCTTCCTGCCTGTGCAGACGTGCAGCAACCAGACCGTAGGCCACGTTCCAACTCACAAGGACAATACAGGACACAACTGGAGATGCTCCCGGAGCTTCCATGGTGCCCATTACACCACCGTCCTAGGACTCTATTGTCTGCACTGTAGAGGGCAGCTGTGATGGTGTGACCTTGATAATGGAACCTTACGCTGAGGTCATTTGGGGGTCACCATGAATAGATCACTTACTCTTTCCTGCTTTTCTTCTCTTCTCCTTTGATAAGAAATCTATTTCTTAATTCCTGGAAATGTTTCCACCTCCTCTTACTCTTTGAATACCAGTTTTCTCTCTTTTTCCCACGGCCACAACCTCTGGCCTTTTCACTCACTAATTTCTGGTCTCCATTTCTGCAGCCAGGGAGTAGGCACGTCAGAGTGGGTGTCACTCTGCTGTCCCCACCTGCACCGCACACACCTTTACTGTCTTGAAACCAAGCCCTCGTGTTTCTAGTTCTTTTGCACCTCACTCACCAGGATGATGTCCTCCACAGCTGACTGCAGACCAACCTTGCTTTCTTTTTCTTTCTTAAATTGACATTTGATTTGACTTTTGCTTCATTTTAGAATGCACGGATACGTCTAAAAAACTGTATATCACCTTTTGTCAAGAGCGTGCCAACTGAAACAAGAAATCCACCTGCCTGCGCCTTAATGCTCACAGACCTTGCTGAAACTGGATGGGGGCCTCCAGCTCCAGAGAGTCTTTGAAGGAGACGACACTCTGAGATCACTAAAACTAAACTAAGTTACAGTTGGGGATCTGACTGCAAAAGTGGGAGAGATTAAGAGCTCAGTGTCTACAGATCTCTGGATAGAAGTGTCAGAGCATCAGTGTAGAATTTAAAAAGAGAGAGCGAGCAGAGCCCATTGAAAATGGAAAAACAATTAAAAATGTATTGAAAGTAGAAAGAAAAAGAGAAATCATTCCTAATTAATTCTGGTGCCCTGTCCAACCCCAGCCTCTTTGTAATCCTACTGGGAACATCTTTATTGATCCGGGGGTCCTACAGCAGACTTCTGATGCTATCTCAGCATAAAAACAGGCTC
Source organism: Scalopus aquaticus (assembly GCA_004024925.1). Lineage (NCBI taxonomy): Eukaryota > Metazoa > Chordata > Mammalia > Eulipotyphla > Talpidae > Scalopus > Scalopus aquaticus. The sequence goes on from PVIJ01002000.1 coordinate 10,471, forward strand.
TTTTGATAAGCAGTGATTTAATTACATGACAATCACCGTTAACGATGCATGGCGAATACCAAAAATATATGCAGAGCAAGACTGGCAGTGATAAATGCAAAGAGGAGACATTGACTTTCAGTAAAGTTTCTATCTAAAATTCCACAGATTCTTCTCTCGTAGGGAGAAATAATATTCAGTGACTTGAAATGTCTACCACAGTCATTCGTTTCAGTTGTTCGTTTCTAGGTAACTATAAGGAAGTTTAATCTTTAAAGTGTGAATATTTATTATATTAGTAGAACCTGTTTCTAAAACCTGAGAAGTGGATCTAGAATTAAACTTTCCCACAAAATAGTGACATCGTTAAAAGGCAGGGAATCTCTTTTCTTACATCACTGAGATTTGCTCGATGTTTAAGTTCATAGTCAGGCTTCAGATTTTATGCAAGAAGCTGGTGGAAACTGAAGACATTTTCACAATAAACCCTTTGAGAATAACATTTCTAGTGTCTTCAGACATGTTATTATATCTAGGCACTTATATATGTCAAAGCACATGTTTAAGTCTAAGTATATTGAAAACAATAAAATACATTCCTGTCTATCACCAGACTAAGTTGAATTAATCAAAGTTAATTACTAGTTTAGAAAGATTGTTATAGTGTTAACTGGAATATGGAAAAACAACTTTCCTCTTCCCCCCTCTCCACCCTCCCCTTCCTTTTCCTCTCCTTTCTTCTCTTCTCCAGCCAACAGCTTGTTTTAAAAACATTTTAGCAGATAAATATCTAAGTAAGGCCAAAAGTCGTTTTTAATTTGGGGCCCATAAAATGTAGGTAACTCAACATGGAGAAGGCTCTTCTGCCATAGCAGGCGAGTAGAGCCAGAGTCTGGTGCACAGAGAGTAACCAGGAGAGTCAGGATAGGGGGGAGCGTCCTGCAGACAGGTGCTGTGGAGTGTGTGGAGGGGACTGCAGTGTGTGTGTGTGTGTGCCCGGCAGAAGGCAACCCCAGGGTAAGGGGGAATGGGGTTCCTTTGTCCTTGGCAACCCTCACAGGGCTGCTTGGGGTGTTGAGGGTGAGAGAGACATGATTGAGAAGAGGCTCTGGGAAGATAGGGAGTCACAGGCAGTTTGTTCAGAGGCACCTTGTGGCCTCAGTTCATGAAACTGGAGGTTTCTTCTTTCCAGAGTATCACTGAACTTCCTGAAGAGAGTTCGACAGAATCTCAGGGTGTTGGGGGCATAGGCTCCAGAGAGAGTCGGGAGGGTGGGGTGTGTGTGTAAGGATTCAAAGCTCAACCTTGTTACCAACTGTGTGGACAGATTCCATCACCCTTGGTGCCTCAGTTTCCTTACCTGTAAAGCAGGCAGTAATAATACTACACAGCTTTGTTAATGCCTAGATAGTGGTTATGTTTAATTCTTAGGATGTGCCTGTGAATTCTTCCCTGCTTTGGTCTTGGGAAGGACTCAAAACCTGGAACTGACTCTCTACCTAACCGATTGAGCACATACTTCCAAGGGGCACACCCTTCCCAGAGCCACAGTGATCTCTCTGCAAAGACAGACTTGCCAGGACAGGGACTCATGTACACATTAGCAGAGGAGACCTACAGCTGTTGCTGGAACAATCCGTCTGGATACAATTAAGTTGCATTACTTTTAACTCATGCAAGGTAGTGATTATGTCAAAACTAGAAACCATAAATCTAGAAATTGTATAATGATAGAAATACTAATTCACACCCGATCTCGTCTGATCTCGGAAGCTAAGCAAGATCGGGCCTGGTTAATACTTGGATGGGAGAAAAACTAATTCAAGTGTAGATTTGAATCTTTCCTCAAGCCTAAAAGTTAGAACAATTTATCTCCAAAATAAGACAAACAAACAAAAATAAAAAGACAAATTAACAGTGGATCCACAAACCAGTGAGGAAAACAGCCAACTGACAAAAGAATTGACATGGAAGAAACCGGTGATTAAGGAAGACAGGTAAAAACTTACACAAAAGAAATAAAAAATTCTGCTCACATCAGATTGTAGAAGACATTAGAAAAGAACAGACAGTTATGGGGGGGAAAACTTAGAAGTAAAAAAACAAAATTGGTCAATTTAAATTATTTAATGAAAAATCAAAAGAGAAAGACAAAGAAATTTCCCAGAGCGTAGAGCAAATGAAAATCTGAGAGGCAAGGAAAGAGACAAAAGATTATTCAAAAATTCCTCACTTCCTATTGTCATCTATGTAAGAGAGAAGAGAAAAGGAGAGACAAGAAACCAGTGTCCAAATAATAGACAATAGTTTTCTAGGCCTGAACTAGATAATAGAAAGCTCCCTTTGAAATGGTTCACTTCAGCTTGAGGGCTAACATGAATGGATTGAAAAGCCACATAGATTCTGTTAAATCCTTGTGAAATTTCTCAGCAAACATAAAGAGAAAATACTAGGAAAAAGTTAATTAGAATCGGAAAAAGGTCATAATGACATAGAATGACAGGGGCAGGCAAACCCGTCAGTCCCTGGATTTGGTACAGAGTTCTGAGGAGGAGAAATTCTTGTGAAATCATTTCTGAACATTAACCGTTGTACCATAGACAACTCTGAGGGCTGAATAAATACAGTTTTAGATGGTAAAAGTCTCAGATACTTGGCTTTCTATCTGCTGTTTATTATAATGGTGTTTCTAGATATACTTCAGTATAATCGAAGAGAAAATCAACAGAGGATGACATTTGGTCCAGGGTTCTGTAGAATTGATTTACGGGAGGAAGGAGGGGCTCCCGCTATGGAAGGGGAGACCTCGGGGACAGTGGTACCCTGATCTCAGATACAAAAGAGTTATAATATTGACTACAGTTAACAAGAAGTCAGGGCATGCAGTTTTAAGGATTAAAGAAAAATAAATTGTGTATTTCACCTGGATTAATCTCTTTACTTCCCAATATGGAAATCTATATATTAAACAACACAGATTATCCCAATTTTAAAAAAAGTATCGATAATGAAAAAAGTCCCTTTTACTTTTTCTCTCTCCACTCCCCCACCCCTATCTGAATGGAATTGCTAGATTTTATCCACACAAGAATCCCCATTTGATAAATCAGACAAGAAAGGCACAGTGAAATTAACTGATTTAAGTTTATGCAGCTAGGAAAGTTAATTTTCTTTTGAGCTATAAAAAAAATTCTCCACCAAACTGAGCCCAGCTAAATTTATGTCCTGGAGGATGGTATGTGGCAGGAAAGGATGCCAACAGTGGAACTTTCATTCATCAAGTATTAAAATGCAAAAAGCCGTCCATTGCAGAGACTCACCTTTGTGGCAAATGATGACTAACATGGTCCTTCATGTCAATATGACAGACCTATTAAAATGTGATGAATTCCTCAGGCGAACGCTTCTCATTAGCCTGACCTGTTGTCTATTTGCTGAAAAGCATATGTGCACTCCCAAATGTGCACACCTAATATCTCTTCCCAGACTGGCTTCTATGCAGCTCACTGCTATCCGTAAGAAATGAACTCAGAAAGAAACGCAGCACCAAGAGTTGTTGCTTTTAGGTATGAGGAAAGATTCAAATCTACACCTTCAACTCCAGCTGAGTTAGTATTTCTATCATTATATAATTTCTAGCTTTACGATTTCTAGTTCTGACATAATCACTACCTAATACTATTAAGATGATCAATTACTTTAATCCAATCATGACCAAAGTCCAGAGAGAAAATTCCCCAAGCCAATCAATGTAAATGACTTGCATTTTTAGTCTCAAGTCTCTATTTTTAACTACTTGGTCAAAAAGAATTATGTAATTATGATTGCCAACTTGTGATTTTCAAAAATGATAGGAGATAAATATGGTTGATTGAAAATGAGAATTGGGGCAACAGAACCCCAAACTATAGTTAATGACCAATTTCACTGTCTATTTTCTTTGAACATTGAGGCAATATTGTTACATAACAAAAGGACTGATTCATTGTCATGAATTTTAAAATGCAAACATATTTTTGCACTATGCAGTGGTTAGGGTTCAATTCCTCAGCAGTTCATTCTATTGCTTTGGTAGAGAAGCTGAGGATGGGTATATTACAATTACTTTTTTAATTTGTATTGAAGTAACATTAGTTTAGAACATTATATAGTGCTCAGTTTGTCAACAATTAGTGTTAGTGCTGACATCAAGAATGAAAGTTTTGCAAAAACAATCTTTCAGACTGAAAATGCAAAACAGTGGTTACCAAGGGGACGTGGGAAGGATGGGTAGGTTGGATAAAGGGTATTGATTGTATGGGTAAGGATAGAAACTAGACTTTTGGTGGTGAAAACCATGAAGTATATACACATTTTGATTTATAAAGCTGTATACCTGAAAGCTATTGAATGTTATAAACCAATATTATATCAATTTAAAAAAAGATTTAGAGTTTTGGAGCCTGGCTTTTATTCAGTTAACTAAGATGAGCTTACCATTCTAGCCTGATGATGTACAAGCATTTACTTCTTTGTCAAATTTACACTAGAATTATCCTCCTTCCATCCTTCACCTCTGGAGCTAACCATTAGTTGGTCATGAGGCTCCTTAATGGAATTTTAATGATGGGGAATACCTTTGAGATAAATAAATGCCCCTGACTCTCAATATAGCTCATTCAAGTACTACTACTAATAATGTTTTACATCAAGTTTATAAAAGGGCAGATTCAGGTCGAGAACATGGATTTTCTGACTCCTAGTTTTATGGGCTTATATCATCCCATGCTGCACTTGAGCCTTTAATAAGGATGTTTTTGCATTATAAATAGGATTTTTTTTTCACATACTATTGTTCTCAGTGATGCTCTGAATAAATTAGGGATAGGTTTACATGTGTATGTACATGCATATTTGAATGTGTGGGTATAAGAAGTCTGCCTTTGAAAGTAAATTTGGGTGACAGAATCTATTAAGGAAAAAGAAATGCATTCCTGTCAACACAGTCAACTGAGATTAGATCTTAACGGGGATGGTGGGGAGAACATCGGCCCACTGGTGGACGTCTACATCCTAATCCCCAGACCCTGTGAATACGGTAGGACATACGGCAATGGGGAGTTAAGGCTGCAGGTGAAATTAAGGTCACTAATCAGCTGACCTGAAGATTGGGAGAGCCACTGTAGTCACAAGTACTTAACAGTGCAAGAGGGGACTGGAAAAGAACCAGAAAGACAGTCGAATAAGGATTCTGTTTAGCATCACTGCTTTTAAGATGGAGCAAGGGGACCAGAGGTGAGGGTGGTCTCTAAAGGTAGAAAAGATAAGGAAACAGCTCTCCCTAGAGCCTCCAGAGGGAATGTAGCCCTGTTGACCCTTTGAGCCAACAGAAACTGACTTCCAGAAATGTAATATAAATTAATTTTATTTTAAGCCACTAAATTTCTTACAGCAACCATAGAAATCAATACAATAGGCCTCTCTTGCATGGATCTGGTCATTTTTTTTACCTAGAAAAGACAGTATCAAAATTAAACTTTACTGAATTTCTGCTTATTAACTTGACTTTTTGTTTTTCATGACTCTGAAAGTCTTTATACTTCTGTTAAAGGGGGTAGAGCACAGCTAAAAGAGCAGGCAGCAGGCACGTGGGAACAGCCCCAGCAATGAGTAATGTTCTGGAATCCAATCCTATCTCCATGCTGCCAACATCTCAGGCACTTAGCACTATAAGTCCCAGTGCATCCTGGACCTGTCTCTTAAGTGGTGAGGGGAGGGGCTCCCTGGGAACTAGGCTGGTGCTGAGCAACCAGGTTAGACTTGAAGCATTGAATGAGTGTGTGTGTGTGTGTGTGTGTGTGTGTGTGTGTGTGTGTGTGCCCGCGCCACTCAGGTGCTCTTTTCCGGCTTCAGCCCTTGACAGGTAGTACAATCCCTCGCTCTTGAAAGACTCTGGGAACACCATTTCATCCTCATGGTGAATTCAGCTTGGGGAAGACATTTTGAACTTTGGACTTGGTGCAACCTCTTGCTCTGTTCCCTGCCCAGAGCTAACTCTGCTCAGGCCTTGGCTGCTCCTCTTTGAGGCCTACTGTTCGGTTGAATTCTTAAGCAGGATAAGGGATGTAGTTGACTTCAGAGTTTGATCAGGAATCTATATTTTAAAATCATTTTTTCCCCTATTCCTCTTCTCCTTCTCACCGTTCCCTTTGAACCTCTAATCGATGAAAAATCTTTGCGCACAGTAGTGTGATGACTTTGCTTTGCAGAAACCGTGAGCACCTACACTCAGAATGGCCAATGTGGGTATCCCCCTTTACAGTTTTGGATCCCTGAGTACCCCTCAGTCTTTCTGGTGTCAGTGTCACTTCCAGATATTCTCTCTGCACTTCTCTTTATTATACATATAACCAATGGTGAAGGAAGGGGGGGGGCAGGGAATAGCCTGGTGTGTAGTGTTTAGCCAATTTCCACAAATGTTTATCTCTCTAAATAGTTGTTTTTCCAATTCAGCTAATGTTATATGAAACTTCAGTAATTTGTGTTTTCTGTTGCATATAAAATCTGGATATCTACAGCATCAGAATCCACAATATGAAGTTGTTTATAATTTCTCATGTATTTTCATTGTCTTCTCTTGTATAACAACGGCTATTACAAAGAAAATAAAGATTATTCTTTGTATTCTAAGTTTTTTATTTTCTTTCATTTTTACAAGTACTCAAACCTCCTACTTTTACATAATGTAATGCATGGTGATGAAGTTACTATTTACTTTTTTTTAAAACTGTGAAGACTGAGCAGTAAAAGTATTTTGAACATCTCACAATAATTGTGGCTTGCTTTATTTATAAATTATATACTTCTACAATAAAACTAAGTGCTTGTGTACATTATGAAATGTGGCAGAAGGGGAACTTCAGAAAAGTGAAAAAGTAAATATAAGTGGGCTAGAGAACAGTAGTAGTAAAATAATATTAATTTTGTTGGAGTTCATAGAGATAGATTTGAGTCCTCATCTACCTTATATATTATCTGACTTTGACCAAAATTCTCTAATCATTTGTTTCCTCTTCTAAAAGATGAGAATCATATAATAAGAGAAATTCAGAGAAGATGATGAAGGCAACATATTATCTATCTACAATTTCTGTACATGTCTTCCTATCATCTATCTTCCCAAATTATTTCATAAAAAAGAACAGAGAAACTATGGTAACATAATCAAAAACTCGGGTAACTTAAGTCACCCATACGGGGTGACATGACATCCCCATAAACCTCCAAATATAAACAGGCGAGGGCAGACTGTTGAGAAGTTTCAAAATAAGTGTGGGGAGTGAGTACGGCAGCTGGAGCTAGGAGACTTGTGCCCACACCAACTTTTAGGGGAGCACATGAGAAGGTTTGAAGGAGCTGAAGCTGTCTGGGCACTGCCAATTCTCAAATCTCAAGAACAATAGACCAAAGCTTCTTTCCAGGGCATTGTTATACAAAACAATGAAAAATAAACAGGATAATTCAATTTTGAAAAAAAAAAAAAGCAAAGAAAGAGTTGAATAGGCATTTTGGAAATAAAAAAAGGAAGACTAGCTAAATGATCAGGAAAAATATAAAAGTATGTCTAACATTTTTAGCCATCAGGGTTATGTAAATTCTAGCTACATTGACATCCTACTGCACCCACATCAAAGTGGTGACAATGAAATGGACATGACGTCAGAGGCTGTGGAGTTGCCGAAACTCTCAGATGGTGCAAATATACACAACCATGTTGGAAAACTGTTCTGGTCTTGCTTTATGTGTTGATATTAACATGATTATGACTGATCAGGAAGTGGGTGTGTTCAAATGAAAGGAGCACGTGGTTATAAGTGTCATCTATCCTGATAGGCAGGATAGATAAAGCCTAGTTACACAGAGACCAAACCCCAAAACCTAACAGGTTGCTCTGCTAATGTACCTCTAGTGCAGTAAAAATATAGACGCTATAAGCCAATCCAAGACTCCGAACTCCATGCTCATGAAATCTGCAAAGATTTTTCCAGATTCTGGCAACTGCTGCTAGAGACTGTCCAGAGGAGCAGCGCCGCCCTCCCCCAAGGGCTAACACTGAGGAAAGAAGAGCTGACACTGCAGGTGAAACTCCAGACCCCAAAAGCTGAGGTTCTCGTGCTGCTCTCCCACATTTCATCTTAGTAGTTCATATCCCCCCATTTTATTTCCAGTTGTGTAGCCATATGATTGTAAAACGCTTTTCCCCAATAAATCATACTGTAATTCTATGCAATTGGGTTGAGTCATGAGTGAAAACCTCTCCACCAAGGGGAGTTTGCATTTTGGGATCTAAACTGGACATTACTGGTATAGCTGTTGATAATAAAATCTGGGCTTATCACTCAGCAATTCAACTTGGGGGATAGGGGGGTAGCTTCCCAATCTCTACTCAAGGAGCCTTTGGTAATACTGGGAGATATTTTTGGTTTTCATTGTTTATTAAGTTGATTTATAACGTTGCATAAGTTGTAGGCGTACAGTCTTATGACTCAATCTGATTGTACTGCTTTTGTTGGACTCTAAAAATGGTAAGGTGAAGGATGGGGGCATTTTCAATTGTTATGGCTTGGCCATGTCAGGGGAAGTTCTACTGGAATCTAATTGGTGCCCAGGATGCCTCGACATCATGGTTGCCATGGTTCCACAAAAAGAGAATGATCCGGCCCCAAATGTCCGTAACACCAAGTTTGAGAAACTCTGCATGTTCCCTTAGGGTTAGCAACCCAAGAGGGCAGAGCAGAAGCTTCTGGGCCTGGATAATGTTATGTTTCTTGATCTGGATGCTGGTTTCATAAGAATATCCAGTTTGTGGAAATTCAGCAAGCTATATCCTTATGTGATGTGTGTTTTTCTGCATGTAAATCCTAATTCAGTAAAAGCGGTCTATGCGTACACAGTGATGAATACGTATATTCTTGTTCAAAACCCTCATCATTTGGGTGCTCTTCTATTCTAAAAATAAAAAACATTAGGATCCCAGGAAGAGAGCTTATTCAAAGATGTTCAGGATATCATTTCCCCAAATCTTGGACTTGAACCTCTGGCTCTCTTGCTCTACTCATAGCAATCAGCAGCATCAAGGAGACTCGAAGGTCTTTGCAAAGAGAACTCCGTTTTGTTTTGATATAATCCAAAGGAGGCCATCATCCCAGTTTTCTGGCCAGGGATTGAACATCAGGCCATAGCAGTGATAGCGCGGAGAACTAACCCCTAGGCCACCAGGGAGGCCCTAGCTGGAGGCTCTATTGAGGCAGCTGTAACCAGCATCAACAAGGGCTGGGGGCCTTTCTCTGCTCTTCCTTCCATGAGGTCGCTCCATCTCTTGAACTCGTGATCTCCCCACACTTGCACCCTCCTCAGGATGGATCAAACACCTTTTGCCTACAGGGTTTGTTAGTGATGAATACCTTATTTTATCTAAAGTGTGTATGGTGGGGGGTCCTTCTTAGAGGTAGGGGCAGTCACTATCGGAGTGGGGGTAGGTGAACTTGCTTTGCATCTGTGGAGAAAATGTTGCTTTCTACAAATAATGACTTGGTCAGCCTGAGTTCATGTCCAATAGCATGGAGTTTTCTGAGACTCGCTAACCTTCTCCTGTTTAGCACAAATGGACAGTTGTGAAAGAGAGAAAGTGAGTGAAACAGATCAAATAAGATAGCAACTTTACAGATGACTAGGACATTGGAAGAGAAATTGGAAATTACCAAAGGTTAGAACTACATGGTAAGTTTTAGGGCCACATGTGAATTGCATTCAAGCCTGCTCCCAGCGGACTATGAATAATCGAAATCTAAGCTAAAAAACTAAGGGTTAGAAGAGAAAGGGGGCATTAATTATTGAAATGAATGAGATGCTATTCATTTGGAAATCATTCACAGGAACAGCCAATATGAGTACTCCATAAAAATGGACAGCTCGCCCAAGTATCATTTATTAGAAGCCAAGGAGACGACTGTCAGGAAACCTCATCATTCAAAAGTCAATAGTTCTTAAATTGCTCAGACCCCAGAGTATTTGCCTCCACACCCACAACCCTCACTCTTTTGACGTGGATCGTGTAAAATAAAGAATTGGAGCACAGATCAAAACCTCCAGCTCAGACAGACCACGTTAATTATGCAAAGTATCTTTGTAATTGACTAAAACCTTGATTTCCAAGAGCCTGGAAAATAAATGTCCATCAGTAGCTACTGGTATGATTGTAACTGGACCCAGGGTCTTAATATACTGCTGTGAACAATGAAGCTTAAACTTGAAGACCAGCGAGTGAGGTGTGGTGATCAGGCCTGGATTATAAGGTGTTTGCTATTTTCAACAAGCACGAGAAGATCCAGCTGCATCTCACAACCCCAATCTTAAGTTTAATCTGCTGAAGAAATACAGACAAGTAGGTTGAAAACGCATTTTTTTAAAATGGCAGTTATGAAAAATGCTTCTGGATTTAGTTAAAGACAAATTATCTGGTCAGTGGCCAAAGGAATCAAGGTTACAGACTGTCCTGTTTTAGGTTTTAACAGCTTTGTTAATGATTTGGAAGAGTGAAACGTATTCAGCACAAAGATTTTAAGTATTTTTTTATAAATGAACTACATATTTAACTATATGTGTATATATGATTAAATATACACATATAGTTATACTTATAGCTATATATGTATAATATGGATAATATGAAAGAGAAGAAATATTCTTATATGATAAAGAGCTTTTTCTCTAACCAGAGTTACAATCCAGGTAGAACTTCTAAATTCCCTGCGGCAGAAGTTGCTACAGGAGAGTGAAATAAGCATTGTCAAGGGTAAATCTTTGGAGTTTGAGACCCCATGAGTCTTTGTCTCTCCCCTGTGACCTCAGCTCTGTCCAAAGCAGAAAATCTGCCTCTGGCCTTTCCTGAAGTCAGAGAGACTGTCTCCCATGCATTATATTGGATCCTTTCCCATCAACCGCCAGTTTCTAGCAGGACTTAGCCCAACAAGCAGCGCACATGAAATCTGGGTGATTCACGTCTCAGCTACAAAGAATAATCTGCTTTTTCCTTTAATTTATGAGCAGTGCCTCATTCTCCCGTTTCCTTTGCTGGACTACATCTCCATCTTGTGCATATTTGGGGGTTTGAAAAAAGAGCAACAAAACCAAACCATGGCACTTACCTCTATGCAGACCATCACCTACCTTGCAGTACGGGGCTGCTCTGCAACCATCCTAGGCTGGGCAGGTTCATCATAGTAGGTTCAGGACGCTTAAAAAGGAAACTTGCAGCCCTTGGCATCATCCCCACAGGTTTGGGGAGACAAGCCAGCAGGGGGAGAGCAACGTGGGCCCCCCTCAAATTCCTATATACTCTTTCCTCTCTTCGCCGTTCTCTGATGCTCCGCACTGCACGCTGCCCGCCCTCTGTGAGACCACCCTTAACACGCTCAGTCTCCCGGCTCAGGTGCACCCACTCACGCATGCGCACACCCTACTCCAGGCGCCGTCATCGGGCATGGCTGTAAAAGCACAAGTGTCCATCATAGAGGCTAATGGCGGGAGGCCAGAAAAAACCTGATCACTTCCATTTACCCTACAACAGCACTTCACTTTCATGGGCAGTTTATTATGCAGTTAAACAAATGACATCATGTGTTTTCACTTTTCCAACTGGCTGTTTTGATGTGATAACGAAAATACGTGGAGAAGCTTGCATGGATTACTGTAATGAATTGAAGGATGGAATGAACACTGAAATCTCAGGATTTCTCAGTTATATAGACAAGTCTAATAAAATATTTCCCAGACAAAAGCTGGATTAAACACAGTATGATGAATCCTGGCAGGCTGCAGATGTGGGGACCCCGGTTGGGTTTCAAGGCAGCAGGAGGCAAACTTTGAATGTCTCCCTAGAAACAGAGACTCTTGGGTTCTTCATTGGGGTATGGGTGAAAAGTGAAATTGCACAAAACCTTATGTAACTCTGTGAATGTGTTTGCACGGATAAAGATTGAAGATTTCCAGAATATGCCACGGGGCATAAAAAATACTTCGAGATGAAGGCATTTGATCATCAACAGATGAAGGATGTTTTCCTGAACTTTTTTAGCTGAGTAAAGCAGAACCTCCAAAAGGAACACAATGGTTTCAATCTCTTCCCCCACAACAGCCTGGGAAGCTGACTCATTTCCAGAGATAATGAGAAGTTACCACACCTGAAGACAGAAGGCTTCTCTGCCTCTTCTGATCTCTTAAGGGCCTATCTACAATAGTTCTCCTGAAAGCCGTTTGTCTTCTTACATGCCACTTCTCTCTTCTCCCTCTGCTAAGAAGTGAGTAGTCTTTTCATAAATGCCTTTCTCCTCCTTGCACCCATTTATTAAGGCCCCTTGAGTCAAATTTCTTTACAAACGTTCTTATATACATACATGATTAAAACCTGTTTTTTTTCCTCTTGCTAATCTTTAGTTGACTTAATTAAACTACTGAACTTAAGAAAGTATTTTTCCTCAACACTACATTACATGTCTATCTCAATCTACCCACCTATCCATCCATCCATCCATCCATCCATCCATCCATCCATCCATCCATTCATCCATGTATCTCTTCCTTCCCATTGTAGAGAAGACAATAGACTTCCTCAGAAACAAACAAAAAAAAAATTCTATCATCTTTTTGCGCTATAAACTATAATGTGTAGAAAGGTGTAAAGGAGAGGGAATGGATTATTCATGTGAGATAAGCATTTCCAGGATGCCAGCTTCCACGAACCTTTTATCTCTTCATCTTCTCTCATCAATGTTCTCAGTGTAGAGGCTTATATACATTCATAATTTTATATCACTACTCATAAGAGATTTTGGAAGGTAATTTTCACTGTTGTATTACCCTTTTGAGTTTAGGGTGAGGATTATAAGAACTTAATGAAATGTGTAGAAAATGTTGAACTCCTTTGCTATTTCTAGAGAGTTTGTACAAGATTGGTGGGGTTTTATTCCTGAGATATTTAGAGGAATTTCATCATTTATTATTATTATTAAATGAGCTATTACATCTAAAGCACTTAGAAAGTAACTGGCATCTGATAAGTGCTACACAATGTTAACTATTCATATGTGCTTATCCATTTTCCTCATGTAAATCATCACATTAAAATGCCAGAAAAGAGAGGCAGGCTTTCTACAAAGAGACCTATCTAAGGCGGGGGCGGGGAGGGAAGAGGGCACCATGCTTTATGCCATTCACCCTTCAACTTCCATCCAATGATCAATTGACTACACACACTATTTTCAGAGTATATTCTGTTTCAATTTTCAACCATTCTGTTGTAAAGAAAGTTAGATTAATACTAGGTGAAGGAGAGGTGGCTTTTGACAGAGCATAATGTTCAAATAATGATTTTGGTGAACTGTATCTAGAAAGAATTTTTTGTAGCTAAGATTTAATAAAATGGTTCGTGACACATTTTTTTCCCTTACAAATATCACCCCATACACTTTCTTTCATTCCAAGTCATTGTCCTTTCTCTCCCCTCTCCTCCCAGCAGAACTTTTCAAAAGGTAATTCCAGTCAGTCTCCCACATTCATTCACTTCTAACCCCAAATCTGCCTTCCACTCCTGCCATTACACTGAAATGACCAAGGTACCTCCAAACTTCCATGCCATTAGGTTAAGGTCATTGTTCTGCCCTCACAGTAGCATTTAGTGCACTGACCACACATCTTTCCTGAAACACACTCTGGTACGAAATTCCATAACAGCACGTGCTTCATGCTTTTCTCCTATTTACCCACCTCTTTTTGCATTCTTAGTCTATTTATCTTTACCTATGACTTTTAATATTGAGTTCAAAATCTTGACCATGTAGGTTCAACCATTTTGTAAGAATGTTGACCCTTAAATGTGTGTCTCTCAAGTGCTATGAATTTCTTTGAACTCCATATCCATAGATTGTTACCTCGTTGGCACCACCACTTGGAGGTTTTTTAATACTTAATTGAGCATCATCTAACACCAGACTCATGCAGTTCCTCCTAGAGCTGCTCCTAGAATTCTGCCCCTCAACAAAAGGCAGCAGCATCTCCCGAGAGATAGAGCCTCCTTTTCCACTCACCCATAGTCAAACAACTGTTAATTCTTGCTTGCTTTATCTCCTAACCATGTCCCAATTCTATTCATATTTCTTTCCTTTTTCAGTGCCACTATTTGAAACTTTAAGTTGTCATCAATTTACCAGAAGCACCGCGATCGCCTCTTCTCCAACCTTCATTATTATTAGGATACCTAGTGCAGTCAGAGTGCTCTTTTGAATCTCAGAATGTCATGTCACTGCTCGCAAACAATCTGTTTAACGTCTTGTTCTGACCAAGCATGGGTAGTCTCTTCTGTTCAGGTAGATCATCAGTTTTCAATATGTCGGTGAAATGATAAATGACAAGAACAAAAATGGAAAATTTGTTTTACCACCGACATAAATATTTTCCTTTGGCTTGTAAGAATTTCTCCAAATATAAGACATCAATTTAATTTAAAGATTTGTAATTAACATGCTAAATATCACAATATAAGCTTTGTATTTAATTCAAATAGACCACATTAACAGTATAGGCCTCACGAAGCTCTCCAGGTCAATCCTCAGTCACATACGAAAGAGAGAAAGAAAAGGCGCTGATGCGCAGGCAGTTTAACAAGTATTTATGGCGTATATTTCAGGTGCCACCTCGAATGGGCTGTCTCAAGGAGGGAGATGGTATCCAGGTTTCAGACGCTAACAGCGATGGAGAATCTGGCACGTACTAGAAAAACATAAAATGTGGGGGAAGGAGATGACATTTCATCCAGTCAAGGAACTAAGAAAACCTATTAGGGCAGGAGAATTTTGAAAGTTTTGAAGGAACAAAGACTTTCTTCAGCCAGACTGGAGAGAGGTTATTCTATGGGAGATGCATACTCCCAATGAGAATTAACCTGGTGGGATTTAATTGGCACTGTAAGTGATTTGTGAGACGTTATAGGGACTCAACTTGGGTAGCGTCTTGTCCAAAAAAGGGCCAGAGAGCGTGTCTGAGTCTACTAGATTATATATTTGGGGGTGGGGGAGCATAAGGAACAAAAACAGGGCGTCCCAGGGCCTTCCAGCTCTTGCCACTAAAGGAAATAATGAAGTTAGGAGGAGACTAGGGGATGAGGGATGCTGACGTCACAAAGGGCGCCAGGATGTTGAGTTCCTGATGTACTGAGGCACAGGTGAGTGCTGGTGAGTCATCCCACAGGGCTAGAAATGGGTATGGGAGGTTTCAAAAGAGAGTCAGGAGAGCTTGGCAAGACTTTAACATCCTACTAAATTATCTTTAATTATCACCCTGTGAATCCATACGTCATAAATCGTATCTAAAGCTTTCTGGAATCTTTTATACCAGTTTCTGATTACTTGTACAAACCTTAACATTTCACTTAAAACTGACATTCATTTTCAGTGTCCAATGTCTACTTAATTAGCAATGTTTCCCATATGCCGTTTATTAAAGGTCGATTCGGTCCTGATCTTGAATCCCAGCTGCTGTTTGTGTCCTAAACTTAACACTGAGAATTCCATTCAGGCTACAGAGGAAATAAGTCTAACTAATAAAGCCTTTTTCCTCGGGTAAATTATTTCATTTTGAAATTCGATAGCCAAAGAACAACAATAAAGTATTGGTTCCACTTTTACATAAATAAGGGGTTCTTTTGCTGCTGAAAGTTTTCATTCAAATGACTGATCAGATCTCACATGTCTGTTTAAAAATGTCTGACTTAGGTAGTTACAAAATGACAGACTATGATAAACTAGATGATAGCTGGAGTGAGACAATGAGGCATTGTTTACACAGAAGATTGAGTAACTGCTTTAACAAAAGAGGTTGTTGGGTATCTATTGTATGTACAACTAAGAGATTTACTGGAGCTTTTATAATTTCTGCAAGGCTCTTTTCCAGCCAGCTTCATTAACTTGAAGTAAATCAAATCATGCAGAAATCTGGCTTTGCCAGAAAGCAACCCAGGAAGATATAATATGAAGAAAAACAGACACGGGATGATAAGGTTTAGAATCTTTGGCATTTTTCATAAACATTTTCTTTGACGATTATTAAATTACAACACAGAGGGGAGAAGAACATAGTAAAACTCACCATTAAATCAGGTTTTTTTAACCTCAAACTTTTCTTTACCATACAATGTGTGTGTGTACACACACACATATACATATATGTATACACACATTATCTATACATGTGCATATACACACATTTTGCATAAAATATATGTCAACAAAATACAGTTTTTACAACTTAAATATCATTTGAACAGAAAGATATTTGCATGCAGTTTATATACACACAATGTTGGGATTTTTACTTCAGTGGGGTACTGGGAAATGGTGGGGAACACAGGAATCAGAATTAAAGAAAGACTTTGGGTTGGTACACGTTAGAAGTGGGGTTCTGAGATGTATTTTAATAATGAGTAGTTTCTTTTGCTCATAAGGGAAACAGGGATCAATTTGGAATGCTAAAGTATTTTTACTTCTGCTCAAACATTCAAGCAAGAACAGACTGCGCCAACTGGGGAAATGGCCACAGGTAGGAACAACCTCACTGCTTAGTCTTTATCTTTCTAAGCATGCCGGGAATTTATCCATTCAGCCCACTTCTCTTTTCTTAAGTTTTCATATTGACATTTTATTTTGGAAGGAAGCAAAAGGAAAAATCAAAAGAAATGGCATTTTAAGGCAACCAAAGACTTCCAGGAAACCTTCACTCCTGGGAGGGGGCGCCCCTCGGGACTCTCCCGACATCCATTGCGGGCAGTGGACCACGATGCAGGCTGGCGTCCGGCGCCGCGGACTTGGCTGGAACTCTTCCTACAGGTCTTGGATAACAACAGCTGAAGGGGTCCCAAGGATTTGGGCTAATCCTGCTAATTATTTAAAAATTGATTTATAATATGCATTATATAGGTAGACAATGGTTATCAAAGACATGCGAAGACACAGCGAAAAAAATTTCACATGAACAATAATCTGAAAAGAGTGGGGAGTGGAAATAACTGACTCTTAATGAGACTCTTTCAGAGGTGTGAAAACAAGTTCAAAGTCACTCTCAAGCCCAAGAGGGTCCTGGCGGTCCTCAAGGAGGGTGCCCAGACCGAGGGCGCCCGCGCTTTCTCTCCCTTTGAGAATGGACATGGGGCATTTCCCTGGATTGCTTCCCTGGGCTGGGCCGGCCCCCGGCGCCTCCGGGGCGTGGCTCGCGGACGAGCAGGTGTGTGCGCACCTGTGCCGGTGACGAAGGGGAGTCCGCGTTTCAGAAATACACCATCCTACCACCACGACAGCAGTGTCACCCACACACAGAGCGGGGGGCCGAGGGCCGGGGGGTGTGGGATCTAGAGGGCACTGCGCTTCTTCCGAAGGGGGCTGTGGCTGCCGCAGACTTTCAGCTCTGCGTACTGCACCTGTGAAAACAAACAAGACGTGAGGCGGGCGGCGAGGTAACCCTAGCTCACCGCCGAGTGTGTTAATGGCTCCCCAAGGACAAACCCAGGCAAAGGAAGGAAGGTTCAAAGGTAATGAATCATTTTCTAAACACAGGAACATGGAGGGATTAATTGCAGGAAGGATTTGAAAAGTCATGCATCATTTCTTGAAACCAAAATATTAAAAGCAGATTTTCCTAATGAGATGCTTGGGCTCTACCTGCTCTCGGCGTCAGCAGATGACTTTAGTTTAGTGTGAGCCCCTTTTCCACCCTAAGTAAGCTTAATAACTGCCTCTTGGGAATGTTTATCTTAATATATGATACAGCAACTTACTAAGAATTATTCATTTAAAAATATCTAAAATCTTGGGGAAAATAGCTCTGCGAATTACATCTATTTATTTTGCTAGGGAGGGAGAAAAATGTTGAAATGGATACCAAGCACCGGACTTGTAGAGATTTCTCCTAAGAGTGGATTTCATTTGCAAGGTAATGGTTAAAACATCTGCAGTAAATATGAGCTCTCCGAGAGTCCCCGGTGGCAAACTGTCTGTTGTGTGGTTATAAAGAGCTCTCACCGATACAGAGGCTCCAGCTAGCTCTGTCTACCTTTCTCGAACGCTCCGAGGGGTAGGGCCTGGACTGTGTAGGCACAGTCCTTGGGGAAGCTTGATGGGAACTGCCACTTCTGAGGGGTGCGGGCAAGAACTCACATTCCCCTGCCAGGATGGGCCGTGCAATGGCGCCGCGTGGGGTGGGGTTCCGAGAGGTTGAAGGTGGAAAGATGTGCAAATCGTGCACAGCACACCACCGGTGCTCACTGCTTTAGCCTTTGTGCCAGAACCCCCAAGCACATGACGCCTGCCACATAAGTTGAGCTACCCTTGGAGGACATAGATACCTGAAAAGAAGCACCCCTTTCGCCTAGTGTCTTAGGAAGGGCCCCTCAGGAAGGAGGATGACCCACCTGTCAATCTTCAGGGCAGAGCAAACAGGGATCAGGTTATCATTCTCTAATCAGGTAACGCAGATGTTACCAAGCCACTGCATATCTACAGAACGCATTTTCATGGCCAATTTTGTTGTAAAATGAAGACTGAAGGAAAATAGCATCACAGACTCTATTTTCATCTCTAGAACTGGGGATGAAGGGGAAAGACACACTGGGGGTCTTTCAAACCCTCATTTCTGCAACCCCCCCCTGCAGTTGCTGGGGACCTGTTATGTTTACAGCAGCGGCCCAGTGATAAAAATCAATACTTGATTTGGGAGTCTCTCAGCTGAGAAAGGACCGTGTCTTTGATCGTCGCGATGCTATTTCATGCCATGTACCGCATCTACCTATTCTACGAGCCCTGTTCTCTATTAGAGAAGCCGTCGCCTGCCCTCAGGGTTTCGAGCGCCCGAGCTGCAGGGGCCGGGAAGGGCTGCTCGATGGGACACCCCGGCATTGTCGCCTCGGCTAATCTCTGTGTAGCCAAAGAAACGGGTCGCTGCTGGACTAAGTGACCATTACCTGTGAATAATACTCTGATTGATGTCAAATTATTTCATGCCGTCTCTGCCTCGTTGTGTGTTAGAGTAAGTGGGGGCTTTGCCCTCGCATCCCTAAGTCTTCAGAAGGAAAGGGATAGAAGGGAAGCCTAGGAGATAATCGGCGCAAACAAGAACAAAAAGAATAATCCTCTTGTCCCTTCCTTCCCCTAAAATGCCTGCCATCCAGAAGAGGAGAAAAATAAGAAACCAGCCCCCAGCTTTGGATCTCAAGCTCCCCACTCACTGAGCTCATCTTATCCTCTTTGGGGGGTGGCACACAATAAAAAAAGGGACAAACGCCATGGTGGCCAGCCGCCCAGTATGAGTTCCAGATCATTCTTAAGTAGTTTTTTTCAGGCTAATTTTCCCCAATCATCTCATGCTTGGGACAAAGGTTTTCTTGCCACCTCCCTGCAAGCCAAGCCTCTTTAAGGATTTTCTGATTCCTTATCTCAATTACCACAGGAGCTCAGCCTCACGCTCCTTGCCTCCAAGGCTGGCCTGACTTCATTTGGGGGCCCCTGTCAGTGGTGCCCATTCATCACGTACCTTTTGAACATCAGAGGGTACCCTGGCGAGGAAGTCTAGTAGCTCATTACTGTCGACGGCATAGGGGTTTCGGAGTTTCTTAGTGAATTTATTTATGCCTGAAAAATAGAAACACCAGTAGATCTCTTTATCCATTTGTCTGTCTATCAGTCACCTAGCTGCCTATCATCTTTCTATATTTATCAATCATCTCTCATATCTATCTATCTATCATCTATTTATCATCTGTCTTTAAAAACTTGCCTGCCTGGGGGAGGGGGATCATTCACAAATACAAATTAGTGTGAAAACAATGACGAGACCTCAAGGCACACACGTTGCTGTCTTCACAGAGGCCTTTTCCTGAGGCAGGAAGCAGGATTGTCCACGAGGAGCTCTGCCTTCTTCAGCTGTGAAAACCCATTACAGGCCCAGCAGCGGGGCGCAGAAACACGCTGGCGAGCTCAGAGCGCCCGGGCCCTTGTGGGCAGGGCTGATTAACAGCCCCCTCTGCTAGGAAGCCCAGCGTCCCAGATGGGAAAAGGCCTGCATCAGCCCGAACAAGCCCCAGCTTGGGGGCTCTGGACAAACGTCGCTGTGCGAGGGGGAGGCGGGAGGTGGCTTCTCTGCTGCTAAAAGGAAACTGCAGACATCTCTCTCCCCCACTCCACCTCATTTTCACAGGCTCCTCTCCTCTCCCTGCAGAACAGAACTCGACATGTTGATTGGGCTTTGACGCTGCAGGCAACTGTGAAAAGTTATTATTGGAAAATTATCGTACTCCGCCGCTGACTTAATTTATGGACCGCAGCACCGGCGCGTGGGCGGGCCTCGCCACGGCGCGGGCTGGTTTCGGAGGGGACACTGGTAATGAGCAAGGGTCCACGCTGGCGATGTCAGCGTGCTGAGGGTCCATGCTGGCGGCCTCTCGCGTGGCTGCGCCTCCAGTCCGTGGGCACATGGAGGACGAGTTCTGCGCGGGGTTTCTCCTCGGACCTCTGGTCTCTGCCTCTGCTGCCTGCAGCCGCTGTGCCTCGTTTCCAGAGCTCCAAGCTGTGGTCTTTTCACCAAATGTCAACCCTTTTCTTGCTGGGTTTTAGAAGCAGAGAGAGGAGGTGACTTCTGAAGTTTGGCCCCAGAGTGCTGGTTTAACAAGGATTCAATCTGAAGGCATCGTCAGTCCCAGAGCCACCGAGAACTCTCACCCCAGCTGCGGCCACGGCCTCTCTCTGAAGTCAAGGTCACCCTGAACTGTCCCACAGTCCCCAACACACGGACGGTTTGATGTGCTGCTGCTTTCATTAAATAGCATTCTGCTTTCATCTGAGGACCGGGTTTCCTGCGTGGTCTTCTGCCCGACGCGATGCCAACCTTCTTTAGAGACTCAGTCACATGTGCTCAGCAAGGGGGAGCCAGTCACTGTTCAGGCCGAAGGGGTGACGGGTGACAGGGCTGGGGGGCTCCTTTCAAGGGAGCCCCTTTCTGTCAAGTCAAAGCCGCACTCTTCTCTGTCTTGCTTCCCTCTATCCACACCGCAAGCTTCATGTTTCTTGCTAAAATGTTACTTCCCTCCCCCTCTCCACACCCCCTCCATACACACACATTCCTTTAAACTGAAATATTTTCACTGTTATTCTAAAGATATTTAATTGTAGCATGGGCTTTTTGGCAAAAGAAAACAGACTAGGCAAAAAGGATGGAGAGAGACAAAAGACGTATTGAGAAAAGATATATCTCCTATTGTTAATTATACACAGTGTGCGCATCTGGAGTCTGTACAATGAGCAGCAAGGCAGGGATAATATTACAGCCGATCAAAACACTGCATTCTTAGTCACTGAGAAGATTATAAACCTGCACAGTAGCTCAAGTGCACCAATAAGGGCAGAAGTAGACCACCACGCATGGAGACTGCCTGTGCTTGGAAAAAGTTCACTGGAATAAAAATAACAAGCACATGCAGATTGCAAGTTTCAAAAGCACACCTTCTTTTGAAGGTATCACAGCTTCCAAGTTCAGAATTGCCGCCATATTGCCCACTGGTTACCATCAAGTGTCAAGAGGATAGCACGTACTCCTTGGTCATCTTTAAGGGGCCCTGGGATTAAGACCAAGGTTATATGGAGCAGGAGGAGCCCCAAATGGGCCCCTGCTCTGGCTATATGACATGTTAGCTTGGTGGCTTTAGACAAAGCATGTAACCTTCCTTGCTAAGATGTCTTAGACTAAAATTTGAATGTACAAGGCAGTTTCTTAGGTTGACGAGAGCTCACATTGGATGACACAGGAAAAGAGGATTCTACAGCCTGAAATTCTACAACCAGAGGAGATGGCATCAGGACTCTGATTTCAACAAGTCAAGACAACATAGGAAGCAGTGATAGGAGAGTCTTCATACTACGGGGCGTGGTCAAGACCCAAATTTGGAAGTTGTAGTTTTATCTAGCAGGTTAGGAATTTTAACTTAAACCATACAAATAGACAGAAGGCATATCTGCTGGGAATTTTTTTTTTTAGCAAAAAATAAAAAAAAATAAAACTTGGGAGCCAACTACCAAGAGGTAACTTTTGAGAAGACCACTATCTTTTAATGATCCCAGATCATAGATGAGGAGATTGGTAGAATGGAATGAATGCTCCAGAAAAAAAAAAAAATCACTTGGAGAAAGTCAGAGAAAAGAAAAAAAAAATGTGTGGATGCTTTGCATATATGGCCACTGGAAAACAATCCCTTAAAACAGAATTCTAACACATTTCTTGTTACTTTTAAGAATGACTCATCAGGTAGTCATGGGTGCTATACATTATGGGGGCGGAGGGAGTGGGACAAAAGGTTCTGCTTGTTCATGTGTTAAACACCAAGTGCCTTGGATTTTGGGATGTTGAGCTATCACAGGGAGGGACATAGCTCAAAAAGTCATGGTTCCTTCTTTTAAGATGCTCAAGCTCTAGCTTGGGGAACTCATATCTACTTTGGAAAAACAGAAGTGGCTCAGACTAGCACTGAAAAATGATTTCTGATTAAAGCCTCTGTGATGAAAAACAGAATGGAAGGAATATGGGGAAGTTCTCAAAAGGAAGAAAAAAACCCCACATGGGAACTCATCCTAACAATTACTCTGCCTTCTAGAAATGCATGAAATAAAAGACCAAAATTCAATATATATGGTTTCCTAAAGAAAATATTAGATTATCTTCCTTAAATTAGTTCTCACTTAGTTTTCAAAATTACACTCCCACACAAGAATGGTGGGCAGGGAAAATAAAAGGTCAACTATATAGGTCACAAGTATTAAACTTGCAGATTCATCCACTCATAAACTATTTGTCAAGTTCTTGTTAAAGATCTTCTATCTACATGTAGCATCATAAGGAATTATGGGAGTGAAGAGGACAGAAGGTGTCTCACTCATCCTTTAAGAACTTACAGTGATGTTGGTGAGTGAAGAACTGTTCCTTATGACCATCATGATATTAGGCTGTTTTCACATTCTCATGTCAAATAATTCAGATACATTAAAAACTGAGCAAAAAATATTATATATTACATATTTATACACCCAAAGTGTATAAGTATTATTTGGGCATATAAATATGGAAATAAGGAACATATAGTAAAATACTTTTGTTTCAAAGGATTAAAAACATTGAACAAAGGAAACATGGGATCTTAATCACCTTTTAGCAGTCAATGAAAATGAATTAGTATTTAATAATCTTCTGATCCTTAATACAGTTATAAGCAACACTAGAAATATAACATAAAAAATAATCGTTTCTACGTTAGAAAGTTGCTTCCAGACACATATATAAGAGGTGTACCAAAGAATATCTTGGGTGCATGATAGCTAATAACTAACTGGTCTTGGGAAATAAGTCCTAATAGAATTATACAGTATTTTCCATGGTGTCATGGAAATGACATGATAGAAATGCAGGTTTTAGATGACAAGGGAAGGCAATAGATCATGTGTTGATGGTCAAGGCTTTTGAATACATTATCTATGGTAAGCTCATCAATAAACTAGGAATCCCTGTCTAGGACATAAAACTAAGGAAGCAGACACAGAATATAAAGCTCAAAGGCTTGATGACTGCCCAGGAGAACACAATAAACCCCATGTTATTCAATAATTTTATCTTCAAGCTGAATATTAAATAAAGCAACGCCTCATCAAGTAGATGCAAAAGTTGGCATTGGAAAGCTGCTGAGAACTGGAGGAAACATAAAAAGTCAAAGTCATTTTGCACAAAGAGAAATAGAGACTGAAAGTGACAATAAAAGGAGGAAATAGAGGACAGTCTTCTTTGAAGAGGAAAAGACGCAGAAAAGCAAATCAAGTCCACTCCTTGCGTGGGAACAAAAGCAGTCACACAGATCAATGGACTATGATTGAGAATCCACAAATAAAGACACACCTATATGAACAGCTGATCTACAACAAAGGAGCCAAGAGCATAAACTGAAAGAAGGGAAGTCTCTTCATAAATGGTGTTAGAAAAACTGGATAGAGACACACAAAAGTTTGAAACTAGACCACCATCTCACACCACACATGAAAATAAACTCAAAATGCATAAAAACTCGGTTATAATACCTGAAACCATACATGCATAGAAGAAAACATAGACAAAACTCCCCATGAAAAAAGGCTTCAGTCATGACTTTGTGGATTTGTCTCCAAAAGCAAGAAAAACAGAATATAAACAATTGGAACTACATCAAACTAAAGGCTTCTGCACCGCGAAAGAAACTCACTAAAACAAAAAGATACCCTACTTAATGAGAGAAATTATTTTCACCCCATACATCTAACAAGGAGCTGATATCCAAGATCTACAAAGAACTCACACAACTCAACAAAAAGAAAACAAATAACCCAATCCAAGAATGGACTGAATAGCAAAGAGGTATTTCTCCGAAGAAGACTTACAGGTAGCCAACAGGCACGTTACAAAATGTTCATCATCACTTATTTTCAGGAAAATACAAATTAAAACCACAATAAGTGACCATTTCACACCTGTGAGAATGCCCCTTATGAAAAGACCAAAACCAACAAATCTTGGTGGGGATGTGGAGAAAAAACACGAAAGTTGTAAGCAACTGGGTCCAGCCAGCCCCCAGGGAAAAGAGTATGGAGATTTCTTACAATAAGAAATAGATCTACTGTATGACCCAGCAATTCTGCTCCTAGATATCTACCCAAATAATGTAAAAACATTAATTTCAAGGGGCATATGCACTCCATGTTCATGGAAATTCTTAGGAAATACAATTAAGAAAAAAATGAGGTCACTCATCTTTATAGATAACATTCAGTAGTTAAGATATTCAGGGAAATACTTTCATAAAATATCTTCTTAATCCATTGGCCCTGAAGCACCCCGGGCTGTCCTTCCTTGGGGTCAAACACAGACTAGTGGGGAAGAACTGCTGCAAAAGCAAAATACAACCAGGAGACAAACAAACACTAAACTCAGGCTGTGCAAAGATTCTCCCCAAGAATGAGGTTCATCTCATCAAGTACTGAAAGGGACTGGTGAAGAGGAAATTGGACTATCTTTTTACCCCCCCTGGGTTTGCTATCTAGGAGGGAGTCTTCTTTTTATTGCCTCCTGTACAAAATAGAAAATGAATGAATGATGTGCTCTCAAAATCATTCTACTACTGGCCTCTTACATGTTGTTTTCATTTCCCCATGATTTTTTTCTATTTCTGAATGTCTAGCTTTGGCTTTCCTTGTTAACGGGATTCTATCTGTGTGGGTTTGGAACAGTATGATATTTCTAGAAAGGGGGGGGGGGGGTGTCCTAATCTTCAGCTTTACCTCCCACTGGGCTCTGCTCTTTCCTGGCTGGGACAGGGAACCTGGGACCTCCCCTTCCTATGGAAATAGCGCTATTACAGGTGCTCTTTGAGGAGGTTTAGAGGAAAGAGTGGAGGCTCCCAAATCCACCTGCCACTGATGCACCTAACTTCTCTGAGCATCCTGACATCTGAAAAATCCCCAAGGTAGAGAGCGCAGCAGCATCAAAGACACCAAGTTATGCAAAAGCCAGGACTGGCAAGCTCTCCGAAGAAAGTTTGTCCAAAGATTAATTTATAGCCACACAATCTCTAGCCTACCCATCCAGAGTCCGGCCCCCTCCAGACACAAAGATTCACAAAGCCGGTCTTTTCACCAGGTGCTAACTTAAGAGGTAAATCAAGTCATGACCTGTATTTCAGGTTTGCCATTTCTGTTTCCACTTTTTTTAAAGCAGCTAACTTTATACAGAGGCAAACAATTTCCCCTGGGAAATAATAACTTCCTCTTCTTTCAGACACCGGTTACGTGGTTACCCAGGCCCTCCGCCTGCCTCCACCCTCTCCCAACCACTGCTTCTGGATTTAAGTGTTGGGTTCAGTTTGGTTGTTTTTTTTCTCTTCCCTCCAGGAGAGAAGTGTCAGGCACAGCCCAGCAGCCTCCAGAACTCCTTTAACATGACAGAAAGAGCAAGATGCAGGTGGTTGCTCACTGTCTGAATAGCAGCATTTCCTGCAAGTTTCTGGGCCACAGTCATATATTATTCAAGAGTATTCACGACTATGAAAGCCCAGAGGGAAATCGCAGGCACAATCACATTTTTATTTGATTGCAATTATGCAAGAGGTCTATAAATATCTATGCTAATCCTTCATGCAACTGGCCTTTTCAGGGAGGTCCTGGAAGTTTTTGTTCCCAAAATGCTTTCCTCCATCTCATGTTTAATTGCCAACAAGAGCACATTTAAAGTTTATGGTCGCACTTTAAAAATGAGTAATTGGTTCTTACCTGGAATTGATTGCTAGCAAAAGGACTGTGCCAGACTTACCCCAGATTAAAATGATGTACCGAAGTGGGATGAAATACAAAGTGATGGTGGTGACTGCCAGGATCAAGCAGGCCAGGAGCGAGAGGAAGGGGACCGTCCAGTTAAATGTGCTGCAGTTAAAACACACTCATGTCATTTTCTCGGGTGCTCCAAGAATCACGATAGCTTCATTTTGCCAAGTTTTCCTTAATTATACAAATGGAAAAGCCCTATTGGAAAGTTTCTTTAAACACCTGGAGATAAAACGCTGCCAAACTGATTGGCACTGGGAAAAGTCTTGAGGTGAAGAGCATTCAAATTGAAGAATCTTGGTGACCTCACCTTCCTGGAACCCCGCGTTCCCCAGAGGAGTCCATGGTTCTGAAAAACAACTAAAACCTGCGGATGTTGTCACGGTGGTCCCCTGATTGGGAAGTTTCCAGACTAAAGGCTAGTCAGGCTGCCTCCAAGGCAGTATCTCTCTCTTAACTGACACGTGGCTGCCAGAAAATACTTAGGGAAAAAAGGACATTGTAGAGTATTTCTGTGTGTTGTAGTGACTTCAAATTTCTATTTTATTTTTTTAAAGATTTATTTACTTTTATGCATACAAGCTGGGGTGCAGACCACAGGTGTGGAGTGGTGAGAGGATGCACCAGAGACAGAGTGGGGAGCAGAACAAGCAGATCAACTGAAGTACACTGCTGAGGGGAGCAGCGGAGAGTCAGAAGAGGTCTGCTGCACCATGTGGGAATCTCCCTGGCCGGGGATCGAACTCGTGCTGCTGTGGCTGCTGATAGCTTCATAGTGCTGTGCTTAACCCGCTGTGCCACCAGGGAGGCCCCAGACTTCAAATTTTTAATTTCTAGACTCACTGACCATAGATAGTGACCATGCCCTGATGGTTAGAGGGAGTCGGCTGACCAGGGATGGCACCAGAACCTTGGCACTGGGTGTGGGGCAGCTTATACACACATATTGAAGCATGAAGCTGTATGCTCAAAACTTACACAGTATTGTAAACCTACGATGAGCTAATAAACATTTTCTTTAAAAAAATTCATGCCCTGAAATGGGTTGGGGAGCACTTGGGCCTGAAGTGGGTTGAAGAGTCCTTGACTATAAACCATAACTATACCATCCCAAAGGCACTGTAGGGGATGATGCCACATGTTATTTTCATGGGGCTTGGGTTCCTTTCATTGCACTCATTGTGTTCTTTGACTTGTGTGGAAATGGAGATTAGACCTGGGATTTGGAATTGAATGGGGCATGGAATAATTTGTAAATCCAATGCCCTGGGGAGAGCCCTTGAGCTCCCAGAATATTTCTTCTTCCTGGATGTCATTTTCACTTACATGCTGGCCTATTGATCCTCTACCATGTGCTTGAAATGTAAAGAGGTACATCTGTGATCTTTTAATTTTGTGGGGAAGCTGGGGGACTCAGTGGGAGTAACACATAAGAACTATTGAGCACTGGCATATGCCAGGTGATGCACTCACATTGTTCATAGTTAGGCTGGAGCATTCACAACAAATCACTAAATAAGGTTGATTCCTATTTTACATATGAGCAAATAAGGCTGAGAGCAATTATTTAGTTTCTGTAGTCACAATTCTGTCAACAGTAGAAGAGATATCCAGTTGCTTTACCCTCTTGACATGATAGAGTATCATCAATAGATTTTAAGCATTGCCCATTGAGCGATACATCATACAGTCGTTCACGTATTAACACATATTATGTGTGCAAATGTCTGTACGTATTTAATCTCTCACTTCTTTAAATGATAAACTAATTTGAATACATTTACATATGCTTGTTGTTCATTTAATTGCTCAGGGATTTCTAGTGTACTTCCTTACCAGGGACCATTCTTTAGGACAGTGCTTATGAAAAGTGATTTACAGCTCAAGTCCAAGCACTAGCTCTCTAGCAAGCTGAGTCACTATAGAACAGTGATTTAATCAATCTGAACAAAATTCTGACCAAAATGAGAAGAATTACAATACCCATATCATAGAGTTTTGCTAGACTGAAACAAAAACCAGTGTTGTAAGTTGTTAGTTCAGTTTTTGGAATATATGAAAACTCAAACAAAAGGAAAGAAGTTACCATATGTCAATTTTCCCTTGAGCTGTTTTACTTGACTTTTTCTTCCATGATTTAAGATATCTCTGTAGCTACTAAAGAAATCAGTCCTTTGTCTCAACGATTATAAACATTTTCCAGTTTGTTGCTCTCTTATCTTTGAAAAAAAATCTTGTTTATAATTTGTTTGATATATAAAAGCTGCATATTTTACATGACCACATTTATCAATGCTTCTATTCAATTCTAGATTTAGTAGTACTCATCAAGTATTTCCCTAGTCCAGAGATGATGTCACTAGTATGAATAACCAGTAAATCCCCCATCCCATCACATGCTGTTTTCTATGTGATTTTAAATTTCTTTATAGACGTCTGCCCAGTCCCAACTACAGAAATAAGTAATGTTTGTATATATGTAATTTTGTGTGTTTAAAATAACTACTAAATTTACACATGTATTGACATGTCAATACATGTGTAAATTTAGGTAATTATGCTGAGAAAGCCTCTGAAGGATGTACTCCGAACTCACAATGGTAGCGTTACATGACAGGGATGTGGGGAAGATGCAGGAAAGAGGGAAGTACAGAAAACAACAGGGAAGCTTTCTGGTTGATGAGTTTCTAATGAAGTACAGCAAAGTGATAATAAAAATAAATAAGAACAAAACAAGATAAAATATCAATAAACTGAAACTAAAAAGCAAGTGAAAACAAATATCAAACTTAGGGTCCTGTTGTTTGTTTGGTTGGTTTTAAGCAGACACTCAGTTGCCACACAAATTGTGGAGACAAACTCACAGCTACTTAGCAACAAAATCCACTTGCTTTGCACTCTGGGGTGTATTAAAAAAATAATAACCATTTTTTCACCTAGTAGTTTTCAACTTAATAATAATTCTATTCCAAATTTTAATAGCTATGGAACCATAAGGAAGTTACTCAACTTTTCAGTTCTTAATTTTCCCATCTATAAAATGGGAATAATAACTATTAATACTTTATAGAGATGTGAAGGGGAATTATTAAGTTAAAGTATATGAGGCATTTAAAAAGAAAATATGGCACATAGTATATTCAATAATTGTTAGCTAGTCTCCTTTTCCTTGTTATTGAACAAAAGTAACATAAACAGGAAGCTACCCAAATAAGGTCACATTTTGAAGATAATGTGATGCAAAATGCTTGAAATTATTTTTAGCGAAGATATATATATTGTGATTTCATATCTAGTAATGCTGCCTGCCTTTTAAATATAAAAGATAAAATACTAGGTGATTTTCAAAACTTCCTTAAAAAAAGATAAAGCCAACATGAGCCTGACATAAAATTAGAAAACATCAGATTATGTAAAATAACATGTATTGTTAAGACCTCAAGAAGTGATGAAGCTCCAGAGCCAATTTTCATTTTTATCATTTTGCTGAATACTGAAATTTGAATTCCTGTCTGTTACCTGTATGGGATGCTAAAATAAAGCTAAGGCCTCCTCCAGAGAAGATCCTAAGAGAAAAGTATTTCATAAAACGGGCACACTCGGATGAGTGAATGAGGAAGAGGAAGAATCTACCGCACAACACAGAAGTAGATACAGAGAGCTCTGTTATGATCCCAAGGCCAGGTAGAGGGATTCATCATCTGTCTTTCTGCTACCAGTGTAGTTTTAAAAGCCTCAGCAAAAAAAAAAATTAGCAATAATAAAACAAGAGAGATCTCAGGTTGGTAGTAACTGTGGTGGCTCAAGCTGTGACTCTTTCTAGAGAAATGCATTATCAACACAGATATCTGAATATTCTTCCAAATGCTCACTGTCTAGTCACCAAAAATTATCCCAAGAAAATACAAATTCAAAGTTAAAACTGCAAAATACACAAGGACAAGCAGCATCACGAGAACAGCCAACAAAAGTAAAAGTCAAATCTGAAGCTTCAGTGGATGAAATCAAACAAGAGAGTAAACAGTCACGTGCAGTGTGTTAAAGACAAAACAGAGACTTGAAAACATGACCAGGGAGGAGCTGATTAAAATGAATATGAAGATTTTAAAAACAAAGTACAACTTTCAAAGGTGGAAACTACAATGATTATAATTAAAACCCCAATGCATGGATTAAACATGATTTTAAACACCAAGGAATTAGGCAGTGCAAGATAATCCAAAGAAAATCTTTCAAGGCATGATGAAAGCACAAAGGTGAACTATATCAAAGAGAAGTTAAGCAGATGGAACACAGACAAAGAGGGAGCCTACACTCACTGGGAAGACAATAAAAGTAACACCGTCAGGCTGTTGTGGGCCATGCTGTAAACTCCACGGTAACAATCAAATACACTGAAAAGCACTTACATTCCTCAAAAACATATAGAACATGAGGGCATGTGTGTGGAGGGGGGAGGCTGGGTGACAGAGCAAGAATAAGGGAGATACTTAGTAAAAACCACAGGTTTAAATCTAAATACATTAATAAATTCATTGAATGTCTGACTTATTTACTGAATTCAAATGTATTAAATTTGAAGGGACTGCATTCTACAATTAAAAGACAGTGTCAGAAGGAAGAGAGATATTCAAAACAAAGCAGAGAGGTTAAATTAAATTAAAAGAAAAAGATGGAAAAGGATATGTCATAAAAAAAGGATTGTAGAGACCTATTAATACTAGTGAAGCAAGACATTAAAGCAAAATTTTGTTTACTACTTATTCATGAGAGATAAACAGATCATTTCCTATTGATTCATGATCTGATTCATCAAGAAACTATTATTAGTTTCAGAATATATAAAATAAAAGCTGGTGAAACTACAAGGAAGAAGGATTCAAAATGCATCTCTAAGTAATTGTCAGAACAAGCTAACAAAAGTAAAATTCAGCATGAATATGAAAGATTTGAACACAATCAACAAATCGAATCAATGAATATATAAAGAACAATACAATCAGTAACCCCCTTTTCAAGCTCACAGAGAAAAATGTCAGAATAGGCTGTTTGCCAAGTTCATTGCCTCTGATCATAAAGCAATTAAGCTAGAAATCAGGCACAAAAAGACAACTAGAAAAACTTCCATATACTTGGAAATTACGCGATGAATTTTTGAGCAAGGAAGAAATCCAAATAGAAGTTAGGAAACAGTTTTACTAGTCTTGAGTGATAAGGAAAGGAAGCTAAAGCCAAACTGGCAAGGAGCTCAAGTTGTGCTTACCATAAATTGTAGAGTTTTAAATGTTTATGTCAGGGAAATAGAAAGATTGAAAATAAATGATCTAGTTAGCCATCTTAAAGAGTAAGAAAAATAATAGTAAATTAATCCCCAAGGAAGAAAGTAATAAAGATAAGAGTAGTAATTAATGAAAGAGAACACAGACACCAGGGACAATGAACAAAGGCGAGTGCTGGCTCTTTTTAAAGACTAATGTAATTGATAACTCTCTGCCAAAAAGAAAGAAGGGAAAACACAATTAATATCAAACACAAAGAAGTGGACATTATCGATTCCATTGACATTAAAGATAGGAAGAAGGTTTTATAAACAACCTTATAGCAAAAAAGTAGAAGATAAAAATGAAATAAACAAAAACTCAGAAAATGATTATCCATAGACACATAGAGAAGAAATAATGGTTGAATATTTATACATATTACAGAAACTGAATATTTAATTAAAACTGTCCCAAAAGAAAACTCCAGGCCCAGATGTTTCACCAGAAAATTATTTCAAATCTTCCAGGAAGAAATGATACCAGGCTGACATTAACTCTCCAAGATAATGATGAAGAGGGAACATTCCCTGCTTTGTTTGAGTCCAGAATGAACTTCTCTCCTCCAAGAATTTTAAGAACACAAAATTTATAGATCAAATTTCACTGATGATCACAGATGCTGAAATCCTAAGCAAAAAAGTAACAAATAGAACCCAACAATATATAATATGGCAAAGTGGGGTTTATTCCAAAAACAGAAGACAGGTTTAACATTTGAAAATCAATCTCTGTAAAACACTACATTAATAAAACATGAGAGAAAAAAATCTCAGTGAATGAAGAAAGTCTGACAAAACTCACATTCATGATAAAAACAAACTCTTAGCAAACTTGGAATCAAAGGGAACTTCCTTAATCTGATAGAGCAGCTTGTAACAAAAACCCATCAAACATTATTGAGGGTGAAATGTTGAAAGCTTTCTAACTGAGATCATGCATAAGAAAAGAAGGTTCAGGAATCCCAATTCTGTTTACCTTTGTACCAGCAGTACAATAAGGCAAGGAGAAATAAGTAAGTATAGAAGGACTGGAAAATAAAGTAGAAAAAAATTTCCCTACATGACATTTTTGTGCTAGAAAATCCATAATCATCATATGAAAGTTAAGATAGTGTAATTGACCAAAGTTAATCAAAACAATGTAATGTAAAAAAAAATTGATTTTACTTCTTTATCCCAGTGACATGGAAAAAATAAAATCTAAAAAAAAAGTTCATATAATATATATATATTATATATTCATATATATATTCATATAATAGCATGAAACAAATCAAGTACCTGGGAATATATCTCACAAATATATATCAAATGTCTACACATAAAATTCTAAAGTAATAATGAAACAAAGATAACCTGAGTAGATGGAGGAGGAATTTGCACATGTTAGAAAACTTAAATTTTAACACAGGGTCAATTCTTTCCCAATTAATGAATGAATGCAATCCTTATGAAGTTCTCAACAGTTGTGTGTTCATGCACAAGTGTGTGATTTGTGTTTGTGTTGGGCAGAGATATATACCCAACACCCTTGTAAACGTGAATAGATTCTCCCTCCAGCAGCCATGTCTGTTAACTTATGTATTTTTATTTCAGCAAACCAAAACTTTGGTATAAAGTGTTTCACTATTTTTCTTTTTAAACTCTTTGCCAGAGACACAGAGGAAAAAAAATTAAAGCAATTTACCAAAAATAACACTTCTAATAGCTATTATTTTTAAGTGACTACTACATTCCATTTACTGAGTTAAACTCTTTATAAGCATGAAATTATTTATTTTTTCCAAAATTTCTATGAAGTAGGAATGATTATTATTACCATTCCACAGAACAGAACAGTGAGTCACAACAGTTAAATAACTGGCCCCAAATCACTTAGGCCCAGGGAAGCGGCAGGTAACTGGGATCTAGATTCAGAAAGTCTGTCCAGGACCCACTGCCTCTGGACACTTGAGAAAACATTGGCAGGGATATTTTCTCTAATTTCTTTCACCCATCGTGTATGGTTGTTTATAAGACAGGACTTAATTCAAAAACACTATATAGTAATCCTCTGATACTCAGATCGGACCAGCCTTCTCACCATTTATCTCAGAATATCATGCAGTATTTGGCTTCCGCAGAACACCTAAGGCTAAAGAACCCAAGTATATCAAAGCATTCCATCTCAAAATCAAATCATCTATTAAACATTTTCAGACTTTCCCAGTTTTCCTATCCAGGAGTCCCCTAAATCCTAAGAAAGGAATCCTTGACTTAGGCAATAGGAGACAAATGAGCCAAATCTTTCCTTTAATAAAAGCAATTCAATGAAATCCTCATTCATTCAGCCATCCAGTTTCACTGACCTGCCTCGGAATATCAGTTTCAAAATTGGAAGCACGGAATGATCTTGCTCACATCTGATGAGGTGGGCACCCTAGTTCCTCCCCCAACTGGCTGACCTTTGCGTCAGTAGGATTCTCATTATCCTCATTTACCAGATTTGGATGAATGAAGCCCTGTGACTCATCTTCCCATGGAAACAGACCCAGCTGGTCACAAGACCCTGTGGATTACTCTTCTGTGGTGACCCCACTAATGCTTTCCTTCTCATGGGCACAGTTTGCACAGGAGCTTGTGAGCTCACGCCCACCCCCCGCCCACCTGGCCTTGGCCCCCTCCTTGGTCATTCTGACCTGACTTCTTTGTCCCTTTCAACATTTCTCCCTGAAATTAAACACAAAACGCATCCATCTGTCATTGCCCGCGTCCTCACCATGATTCAAACTGCACTTAACCTGCTCTCTCATCTTCATTGCTGAGTAATTCTCAAGATCATGCCTCACCAGAGTAGTTCTCCTGCCGAGGAATGTGTCCTACAAACTTACTCTGGGACATCTGCAGGGATGCCTTCCCTGCCCCAGAACTTCCTTAATCTCATGATCTCCTCCGAGGAGATTCTTAACTCCTCGAGAACACAGATGGTGGCCCCAGCTCTCCATGGCGGCAGGAACAGAGCATACGTCGCTCTTGCTTACGTCACTCTTGCAACTCACCCTGCTGCTGCTGGGAATAACATCAAGCTTCACGTTAAGTAAAGGCTTCAGCCATACCTACACATACATTGATATCTGTACATTGATATTAGAGAAGGGTAATTGGAGATGGTAGAGAGGAACAGAAAGAAAAAAAAAAAACAGAAGAAAATACACATCAACATGAGCTATGGGAGAAGAGATCCTTTCCAGAACTAAGGGTGAGAATGAAAGTTGATACACTTTTGGCAGGTCAATGTTTGTCTTATTAACAATGGCACTTTCAGAATTATGCTCTATAGCAAAACATAGTGCAAGTGTGTATTTGTGTGTGTATGAGTGTTCACAGCCTCAAGGGCAATTTAAAAAAAGAGGCAGACAGCATCCTATCATCTATTGATAAAATAGTTAAATAAAAAAAAAAAAGAAAAATTGAAAAGAAATACAGGTCCTCCCCTATAAATGTAATACCCTCGGTTGGGGTCTTCCTCCTCAGTAACAGGGGGGCTTCACCCTGAGAGCTTTATGTAAGCCTATTTATTTGTTAGTTTCCAAAAATTGAGGAAAAGTTTTCCTGGTCCTTGGGCAGAGAATCACAATGGAATTCCAGCAGAATTACACACGCCATCCCATTTGAATGCCCAGCGGGAGCTTAAGGTCACTGTCGTCACCATGGCCAGAGAATGAATAGGCGCTGAGCCTCTGAGCCCCCTGTGTGGCAGCTGGGAAGAACAGTGCCCTGTTCATGGCTGAAAATGCATCTCAGACGTGGCCCCCACAGCTGCGCTGGGCACAGCCACTCCTCAAAGCCCTGGAGAGCGGGGGCCTGTTTCAATCGCTCTGTCCTCTTCTTTCATCAGACACAGTTCCTGGATGATTAACAACTACACAACAGCCACATTTGTCCTCCAGAGATGTTCAAGCACACAGAGTGTGACCAAATGACACGGCTTCCTTCCCGCTCTGGCCCCCACTCCACACCCTCTCACCCTCCTTGGCGCACACATCACTCACTCCATCTTTGCACTGACTTTTCCACCGACTTGGTGCCCTTCCTGGTCAGCCTCAGCTCCAAACACTGCCGCCACCATCCCCTGGGGCACCTCTGAGATCTCCCTATAGCCAGCACAGTCTTGGGCTTTGAGTCCAAACACGAGGGGTCCCACCAACTGAGACCCCCACTTATTGTTCTATGTCTAGCTATTGTCTTCCATTCTCAGAGATTCTGAGATGTTTGCTTCTTCAGAATTGTCTTGTCTCGCGCCCTCCTACCCGCCATTCTGGGCTGGTCAGACCCCTGCAACCTGCGAATCTCTACCTAGCATCAATGCTACCGAATTCTAATTGTCTTGTTAGCTTCCTTCTCCCTCATTGCAAAATAGGTCACTAGAGGGTAATGACAGGATAATGCAGCAAGAAGTCAGGC
The DNA here is from genome assembly GCA_004024925.1 of Scalopus aquaticus. NCBI lineage: Eukaryota > Metazoa > Chordata > Mammalia > Eulipotyphla > Talpidae > Scalopus > Scalopus aquaticus. The sequence goes on from PVIJ01002000.1 coordinate 46,672, forward strand.
TCAAATCCAAGTTGCCAGGCTTACCTTCTCTGTGATCTTGGGCTATGACCTAATCACTCTGTGCTTCAATTTCCTCATCTGCAAAATGGGGATCCTAACAATTTTTGCTCCATGGAATTGCTGAAGTCACTTATTCCATTAAGCACCTCCTCGAAGAAGAAACTATGTGTAAAGGGCTCAGAATAGAGTTTGGCTGAAGCAGGACAATAGTTGATGTTGCTGTTTTCCAAGTTTTCCAAGTTACAGTTATTTTTACTCATTGTTAGATCATGTCTGTGCCTAAGACTCAATAACTGGTAGTTGAATGAGTAAAATAAGAAATGCCCTCCCCATATCCTCACTATTTTCTACTAAAACTATGTTTCTGTTAAACAATTTTGGCATTAATTTTACCAATTAATATTACGCCAAAAAGAATAAAGTTTCTAGACATTAGTATATGCAAACTAAATTGCTACTGATCTTTAAGTTTCCTTCTGTTAATACAAGGACAGTGGGACTAAGAATGTGTAAATCCGGTAAAAACTGAGAAACAAAATGAATCATAGAAAGTCTTTCCCCACTTGAACACCATTAGACAATTTAGCTCTTCTGCTCTAAGAGACGGAGTGGCAAGCTATGGGTTGGATGTGAGTCAACTCTAGCCCTGATACGTGTTTCTGTTAATGAAGTTTCACTGGAACACAGACCATGCCCATTCATTTACATATCAACTATGGCAGCTTTTACCTTAATAAAATTGAGCAATTGTGAAGAGACCACATAGTCCACAGAGTTGACAATACTCTCTGGCCCTTTACAGAAAAAGCTTGTTGACCTGTGTTCTAAGGCAGCCACATACAAGATGACTTGACAACTTTGCATCCATGGTGCTTCTAGATAATAATCATTCTTTGGAGAATGAAAAAAAGCTGCATTCAAGTCATTTACCATGTTCGCTGATTCAGAAGGAAAAAAAAAACACCTTCAGAACATATCTGCTTCCTTTTTAATTTCTGAATAGTAGATTCTATTTTTTCAAATCTGTAGTTCATTGTCCAAGCCAGGATATGTTTGGGGGTGGAAGGAGGTGTTATTAATAATTCTGCGGGGACAATTGGTTTAATTGGGCCATAGGGTCACCCCAATTCTGAGGTACTGACCACCTGTGAGATGACAAGCCCAAAGGCCAAACCCACCACACCTCAGGGCAAAAGCTTTCGCTTTTGTCTGTCTTTTCTGTTCCCACCTTCCCCACCCACCCTCCTTCCCTGCGGACCTGGGGGATGGTGGGAGACTTCGTTCTAATACCAAGAGGCAAAGGAAAACTTACTTTTTAATTCTTTCCCCGAAAGAAGCCACTTCCTCCAAGATGTTTTGGACAGTTGACACAATATCCTGCACCATGTATATTCTTTCAATGAACCCCTTCTTCTCGGACTCCTAAGAGACAGAATTGCGATTTAACACAGTTCCTTCATTTTGATTGCCATGTTATAGAGACGATGATACTTGTTCTGATACCATGGTTATTACGATGCTGAGAAAGTATTTTTTCATAACTTAAAACATTTTTATCGACTCTAAAGAGCACCCACTCAGCCACTCAGATCAGCCCCCTAAGTGTTCAATGACGTGGGTGCTCCCCTGCCTCGAGGACTCAACACCCCCCAGGCCCAGGAGCTACATGCCTGGAGCGGCTGCTTCTGCTGGACAGCTCCTCAACCCCTTCGACTGGCTGACGCTGATTTCAGCGCGGTCCTCCCAAGCTTACCTGCCAGCTCGTCTCACCTCTCTCCCTTCTCTTCAGAAATGATTCCGGCAGGTGCATGGAGGGTGCATTGGCAAAGGAGAACATGTGCTTCTGAGGCCTGTGGTCTCTTAGTCAAACTCTGCTGAATTTTTAACTACGGTTTAAACCTGCTGCGGCTCTGAGGAGCGTGCCAGTCAGCCTCGGAAGGAGAGCAAGCAGCAGAAGACAGGCTACAGCATCACCCCCTAACACACTGGGCACCAGGCGCTACCCCCGTTATTCCCTAGGAGATGCTCAACTGTTTTCTCCTTCATGGAACTGGAAGCAGATACAGTTTTCAGTTCTTCATGTGAAATGGAGTTCAGCTTTCTGATATTACCCTCATTCTATTGGGCTTAGAGAGACATTACGTGTATCGTAACAGGTTAGATAGCTAATAGGTATAAAAATAATTTACACATTACTCTGATGTGGGAGAAAAGAAGGTTCCAGAAAGAGAGGTATTTTTATACTTAAACTTTCATACTTTCTGAAATCACATCCTAGTACCCTTAGAACTGCATGGAACTGGAGTTTGGCTAGTGACCTCACAGCTCTTACCTAGACAGGTCATTGTAATGGCTGCCCCTCACACAGGAAACCTAAACCCTCAAAACTTTTATTTCCTTTCTAGATTTTTACTTGGGTTAGAATCATATTCAATTACTGAGCAAATGTTTTTGTTTTTTTTTAAGATTTATTTATTTATGCATACAAGCTGGGGTACAGGCCAGAGGCGTGGGGTGGCGAGAGGATTCACCAGAGACAGAGTGGGGAGCACAACAGGCAGATCGATGGAAACACACTGCTGAGGGGAGCAGCGGGCGAGGCAGGAGAGGTCTGCCACACCATGTGGGAATCTCCCTGGCTGGGCGTCGAACTTGCGTCGCCGCTGCCGACAGCTCCACAGCGCAGCGCTTAACCGCTGCGCCACCAGGGAGGCCCATGACCAAATGTTTTTAAATTGAGACCATTTCTAGAATAACTTTCTGTGCAGCAAAAGAAAAACCATATTTCATTTTCATATTATCTGTTCCAGCCAACTGGACACAAGACTGGAGCCCAGGGTGACTGCTGGCACAGGTACCAAGGGGGCAGAAACTTCCAGAAGCCCTGACTTCCCTGCTTACATCTGCCCCTGTTTATGAAGCTACTTAACAGAAAGGGGCAGAGGTGCCTCAGACACAACTCTTTAGTGGCGGGTGAGGGGGCTTTTGGGACTTCTCACCAGCTGGTCTGTAGCCCTCTCTGCAACCACTCTAGACAAGTCTCCTCTTACAGCATCAAACTTGCAAGATATTTTCCCTTCTTCACCCTAATCTTCAATTTCATATTTCCTTTACTCTTTCACTAATTCTAATTGTCCAAGCAGTTTGTGATAAAGATTAGACGCGCTGCCCGAGCCCCTCGACCAGCCCCTCCAGGCAGAGGCCCAGCGGGGAAGGCTTCGTGTCTCTGCCATGGAAGGGCGGCATTGACAAGAGGAGGGTGAGAGCACCAGGGTGTTTGCCCCAAATGGCAAAAGTGGCTTCTTTTCAGCAGCATTGAGTTGAGAGTAAAGCAATGTCTTTGAAGAATGATTCCAATTTCCACGTGGCTTAATTTCATAAAAATTTTTTTTTATTTCAGTTGACTGAGTTTTTTCCCCATAGGAACCACAAAAGGATGGGATCCGACTGTAAGGAAAGCATCAGTTAATTTAGCAAAATAAGTAATGATTTCCATAGCATCCTTTTACTTTTTAATGAATTTGATGTCTGATTTGAGTATTCAGTATTCAGAGAATAAAGAGTCCTACAATATCGAGGGTTATCTTACTAATCAAATCTATATATTTTAAGAATAAAAGTGATAAAGTTATCTGAGTTTTGAGATGTTCATGCAACTCGGTTTGATTAAATTGATGGAGCTAGAGAATGGTTTCATTTTATATAATTTCATAAATACATTGTCCCAAAATTTACGATATATTTTATGTAAATTAGAACAAAAGCAACATGTTTATATTCTCTGAACATTTATCCACATACAATGTAGAAAGATTACTCACCCTATATATACATATATATAGAATTTGTCTCCTAGTTGTATCTACTTATAATCACACCTTGGGGTTAGATTTCAAAAGAATATATTTCTAATGTCATCTTTTTATTTATAGTATTTCATAAAATTGTCCTTAATCTTCTTCAGTTACACTTAGTGGCCATTAAATTAACATTTTGACTCTGCTGTAGGTCAAAATTGGAACAACGGAAATACTCTCTGTGGGCACTGAGGTACCTTGAAAACTCACAAGGAAAATGTGATAAATGCAGAATATTCTCATTTCTATTTTTAAAATATTGTCATCTGTATATATTTCAGACTAAATATTTCCAAAGCACCATCCTCTGTATCCATTCATATAAACTTTCTGCCCAATTTTTTTTCACGACAAAACTTCAGTAGGTTTGCGCTATGAATCTCTTGAATGTTTAACAGAATTGATGCTGAAAAATGGTTTCTCAATTTCTATTCCTGAGCAGACTATATATTTATCCTATTAAAAACCAAACTGTATTTTCTACAAATTGAGGGAGTCCAAAGTCTAACTTCAGAATTTTAACATTGACTCAAGGTGCAGCATTTGACCTGATACTTGCTCTGTGCTAATATTCTTCGCTTTTGTAGAGAGAAATAATTCAAATTCTCCTTTTGCCAGTTTTTTTTAAAAACTCACTCCCATTCTCTTCCAAAGATGAAGTCACTTAACACTTCAGGTATCAAAGATTTTGGTTAAAAATTTCCAACCTATTTGGCCAAAAATGCCACGCAAATTTAAAAGCTTTCCTTTTTCACAAGAGTGCAATCGTTTTGGGAAATGTTAAAGTTCACTGAGAATTCTTCAAAGGTTTAAAGATTCCTAAAAACAGACTGATGACAGAGAGGGTGCCTACGCCAAGCTGAGGTCTATTTTCATTTTTTTTAAAGATTTAGTTATTTATGCATACAAGCCGGGGTGCAGGCCAGAGGTGTGGGGTGGTGAGAGGATTCACCAGAGACAGCAGGGAGCAGAACAGGCAGATCTATTGAAGTACACTGCTGGGGGAGCAATGGGCGAGGCAGGAGAGGTCTGCTGTGCCATGCGCAATCTCCCTGGCCAGGAACTGAACTCGCGCTGCAGTGGCCGTGGATAGCTTCACAGTGCTGCACTCAACCTGTTGCGCCACCAGGGAGGCCTTCAGGTTTATTTTTATATTTGACATAACTGTGTTGTTTGTATTTTACAAAATATTTGTTGTTGCTACTGTAGGCTTAACCTTCCTGAAAATGTCACACAGGTTTTTCCCAAGCTGTCCAGAGCAGGATGTTCCCAACATGCATCACTTTTGTGTGTGGAACTAAGATCAGTCAAGACCTATGAGCCTCAGAAGAAGCTGCTACCAAAATCTAAAAATACAGAACACCTAGATTTAGGGACATTTCCAAAAATAAATTTTTCCACTGAGAACCCTATCTCAAAGCAGTGCAAACACCTAGAGGCAGGGTGTTATCCTAAGAGGGCATCCCCACCTGGTTCTATGAGACCCCTTTTCTCTTCCCAGTGCCCCATGTCCTTATTCCATTCCTCAGCTTGGGCATAAATGCCCAGTATGTCCCATTTCCTTCAGGACTTACAGCCATGTAAATTCTCCATAGAGACATAAATAAATTTGGCCTTTTCTCCTGCTAATCAGTCTGATGTTAATATGTCAGCTCTCTAGCTGGAGAAGAATCCAGAGGAAAGGGGGATTCCCCCCTGCACCCCAACATTACCCAACTCTGTGCGTGTAAGTGTGTGTGTAAAAATGTGGGTGTGGCAGCATCTAATTCAATTAATGAAGCATCATTGCTTATCAGATAGCAATCGTGGAGAATCAGGACACCCTGATCAATCCCAAGTACATTTCTGCCTCATGGATGGATCCCTTCATTTTTAAGAATATTTTACAAGCCTGAAGCCATGCTTCATCAAAATTTGCATTCACACCATCACTACAAAATTAAATAACTATCAACAATAAATGTTTAAATTAAATTAACAATGGCTCTCCTGATGTCTGGGATTTCAATTTTTTTGTGAAATTAACTTGCAAAAGCTTTTGTTTGATTCCATATATTAGATAAAAAAGCATCAAATCCATTTCAAAATTAACTTGTTCATTTACTTCATTTTCATGCAATTTTGATATTTTACCTAATTTTCATGCAATTCTGAAAGTATGCCTTATGAAAATATTTGGGGAAAAACATTTGTGTCTGTTCTTATTTAAGAGCCACAGTAACCAGAGTTTACACCAACAGATGAAAAGTTAGGAAAAATAAAACTTTAACGGGTACCAACTGCACAGATTTAAGCATTTTACATACACAGGCTACAGAATCAGAAGACTGGAGAATCCACACCATCCATGACCCATTCTTAGTCCCAATTTACTATTAAGAAATGAGAGATCATCCTCATTACCCTGATTAGAATGTTTGGAGAACTAAATATTATGTCCTGTGTAAAGCGATGGGAACATTTTAGGTGCTTCACAAAAATGAGCCCCATCTCAAGAACACAAAGAAACAAAGGATGGACAACCTGTTCTCTGCTTGGAGGAAAACTGTTGTTCATTAAAGTCGCGCAGGAAAGGGCCTCCGGAAGCAGCCTGCTCATGTCTCCTTGCCTGCAGGGAGATCATCTGGCAGTTCTCTCTGCATCACGCTGACTTTATTTACACATTTCAGATTGAACCAGGGAATGTGGTGATAACACAGTTTAGCAAACACGTTACATCTGCTGCCGCAGCCAAATTGCTTAAGAAGAGTAACAGTGACTCATTCAGAAAGACCAGGCCGCCATCACAGGGGCATTCATTTTCACTTAACATATGAGGCTTCCAATTGATAGAGGGAACTGTGTCATAAAAGCAGTGCTGGCCACTGGTGTGGTTAAGCACACAAACAAGATAATTGCGGCTGAATGCTTATTTTTAGATTGCTCCCCTTGAGGAAGAATAGATCTGCCTTCTCATGACAAAACTTGAAGAAACATGAGACAAGTAAAATTCACATGAATTAGGGTCTACTTGATGAGCAAATGTACACTGCCATATAATAGAAGAGATGAAAATCGGGAACTTTCCTGATCTAGAATTCAAGTTTCATAAGGATCCTTTGATTTGTTACATGCTACGATGAAACAGAGGCGCTCACTGCAAGAAGGATGATTAAGTTCAACTCTAGAACCTAAGTCAGGTATACTACAAGATCAGTATCTTTTCATTGTCCATTTGTTTACAAAATGTCAAAGAAACTGAGTGTTTCAACTATATTTTGTAAGCAGTTAAATTAAGCAACTGCATGTGTTTATTATTAATATATGTATATGTTGTATGTGTACATTATATGTACATATACATATGATGTGTATAGATATATGTATATATATATACATATAATTGCAAAGTGAATCGTCCCTCTTTAAGAACTGCTGTCTTCCCCCCAACTCCAGTGAGTACAGCCCAGTAGGAGCAATAAACTAGCTTCAAGCCTCTGGGAGAGAATTAACGTATTCAAAATGAATTTACATTGAGAATTAATTACGTAATCAGAATGTTGCTTTAAATCATTCCCACATATTCTGATTTAGGAAAAACTCTCATTTCTCTATTAATTATCTAAGTCAAACCAGAAAAAGTTCTGAAAATGGACTATGTCAGGAAAAAATTCTTTGACATCATTAAAAATCGAGTTGCATTTGTCACAGGAGATGCGTAGTTCCCAAAGGGATCAGTTCAAAATTTCTATTGCAAAATCACAATACTTTCATCTCTCTAGAGTAAACACATAAAAATATAACTTTCGACTTTAAATGGGAGTATGTTGGTCTGTGTCATCCCACTGAACATTAAAAGCCTGCAATTTGAAAACTTGAAGAATTAAAAACATCAGAAATAGATTGAATGGCATGTAGCACGAAAAAAAAAAGCTTCTTAGCATCTGTCATAACAAAGAACAAGAAGTAGTATTTCTGGCATATGAGATTAAAAATTGTTCTTTGGGAATCCTGGCTTAATACACTGGGAACCATCTTTAGAATTCTTTCCACGAAGTGTGTTGTGTGTGCGTGCGCGCGCGCACACACACACACACACACACACAGAGTCAACTCCCTGGTGCATGCTATTAAAATGGGAGACAAACATCTTGACTCTTTCAGCAGAATACTCCTTTCTCAAGTAGTACTTTGGCTTTGGGAAATGAATATAAAACAGACTTTAGATTCTGAATCAATATCATTTCTAAGTGGTTTTTAACCACTCTATCTGATTATTGCATAAACCACTGACACTGATTTACCATTATTTCCTTCCTTCCTTCCTTCCTTCCTTCCCTCCCTCCCTCCTTCCTTCCTTCCCTCTCCTCCTCCCTCCCTCCCCTCTCTTTGTTTTGATTTAAACAGCAATCTCACTTAGTATCAAACTGGAAGGCTAAAAATGTCAAAGGAATAAACATCTCATCAGTGAGAAAACTAGTTAAGAAAAAAATACTAATAAAAAAAATGTAAACGCTGGGACAACTAATTTCATTAAATGTTCCTCTGAGCTGCAGACAGATGAACACCTCAACCAGGCCTATAGGGCGATGGTTTCATCTGACTGTAACATCGTAGATAAACACGATGAGATACAGTTGCTGATTTAACTGTGTGGCCTTTAGTTTCCTTCCAGGTGAGGAAGAGTATATGATCAAATATTGATGTGCTCAAGCAAGGCAACAGCAATTCTTATCACGCTACATCTCTGCTCACACATCACCTCCTTTTACAGTCCTGCTTACTCAGGTATTTCATCTCCACTGCCCACCAAAGCGGCCACATTTTGATGAAAGCAGTGATCACAGAGCGCGCTGATTTATTGTGAACACCTAGCTGATATTGTCATACGTTTCTTAAGATGTTTTGTTTTTATCCAGCAGCAGACTCAGTATCCATGGTGGTCCCAATGGATGCAGCACACAGCCTATGTATGGACAAGCTGAACCATCTGAGATTGGTTCACTCTAAGACACACTCTAAGACACCCACACAATATGAAATTGCTTGACGACAACTTTCTCAGAATGGATCAAATTCATTAAATGACACATAGGTGGTAACTGAAATCTTTGTATCTAAAGAGGCTCTGCTACAAAGAAAACACTCCATAAACATTGTCAAAAGTAATGCAGAAGAATAGACCCATAATGAATGACATGTTTCCTTTATAACAATGTGGCATGGTAAAAAAAAAAAAAAAAAAAAAAAGGCTTTAAGTCAGAACTAGATTTGAATTTGCTATTCTCTTGGTTGAAAAAAATCTCAGACAAGCTATTTAATCTCTCTTTAGCTAGAGTTGTTCATTTGTAGATGGGGGAAATGATATCAAATTCCGTGGCTCTCAGTGCCTGAATACTGTGAATTAAAGCATAAGAAAATAATCTACAAATTGTAAACTTCTACAAATGCTAGTATTTTAGAAATAATTATCTAACTAATTCTTATTCAAAATGATCTTGATTTAATTTATTATAGTACAAATGAAATTACTAATTTACTAGAGCACAAACTTACAACAATAAAGTCAATATGGTAGGGGGCTATAATGTATTACATAGTGACTATAGTTAATATATATTGCATATTTGAAAGTTGCTGAGAGAGTAGGTCTTAAAGTTCACAACAGGGACTTCCCTGGTAGCACAATGGGTTAAGCACAGCGCTGTGGAGCTGTTGGTGGCTGCTGTGGTGAAAGTTCAATGCTGAGCTGGGGAGATTCCCACATGGCACCGCAGACCTCTCCTGCCTCGCCCGCTGCTCCCCTCAGCAGTGTATTTCGGTTGATCTGCCTGTTCTGCTCCCCACTCTGTCTCTGGTGAACCCTCTCACCGTCCCATGCCTCTGGCCTGAACCCCAGCTTGTATGCAAAAATAAAAAAAATAAATCTTTGAGAAAATAATAATAAAGTTCTCATCAGAAGAAAAAAAATGTAAATTATGTGTTCGAAGGATATTAAATAGACATTGTGGTGATAATTTTGAAATATATAAAATATCAAACCATTACGTTTTACACCTGAAACTATGTCAAATATACCTCAATAAAAATAAATAACTACTTCTGTCTCACCTAGTATTAAAGCATTACATTTCCCATGAGGAAAAAGTGGTGCCCCCACCTTTTATCAATTACTTTGTACATTACTTATGTTGTAAACTCATTGGATATTTGGGACTTACAGCAAACCACATGAAATGGGGTTTCATCAGGAAAGACAAAGAGGATAACTACTATCCTAAAAAAAAAAAAAAAGGTAGGTAATTGAGATAGAGTGGCCAATATGTTCTATTTTGGACAATATAATAATTTTAGGCAATAGAAATAAAATATTGGTGCAGTAGAGTTTATAAATTGAAAGCCCTTGACTGTATTCTGATAGTACACATTCGCTAATAGGAAGAAAAATAATTCATCTAATTGATAGTCCAGTATATCCTATTTCACAATATTTGGGAGTAACATACCAAGTCTAATCCTTACAGGAGGAATTGCAAAGAAAATCCACATATTCTTGGAATATCAGTGAGCCGGATTGTAAGCAGGAGGAACAATGCATTGAAAGGTCAGATTAATAACATTTCTGGCTTGCTTCTACAGGTTATAAAACCAAAAAGTTTTTAGAATGGAGGTTTGATTTTGAAATAGAAAATTTGAGCAAGTTGATGTGTCAGAGAAAGGACTACAGGAAATAGGGAAGTCAATCCTTTTTCATTCAAAGCATGCATACACTGATAATTAAGAATTGGCTGGCATCCATTTTAATATTAAAGTCTTGAAAGTAAGATGGTATGGTAGAAATGTTAGCAATTAAATCATCACTAAAATTTATATTAAATCAAATTAAAGGGTGTTAAATCAGAACGACCATTTTCTTTATTCCCCTGAAAATTACTCATAAGCAGGTTCTGTACAATATGCCCTGAATGTAGATAATATATGCACTGAAAAATGTGTGTCTATGAATGTGTACATTCAACTATTGTTAACATTTCAAAGATACTCTGACTTTATTTTCATAATACCCAAAATACCAAACATTGTCATCTTAAAGCTCCACTGTTGGATCAATAAAAAATAACTAATTAAACTAATTTGCTCTGTTTCAGACATTTGGCAGGCGACACCAAGGAATGATAAACAAAACTACTCTCATTATCGGATGTTGGGAGACGTCCCCAAGACAACTGCCTCCCCTGGTTGATGTGCTACAGAACATCTCTCTCCAGAACAAGGAAACCCGGGGAATGAGGCCTGGTGAACCCACGTACCAATCTGCACAAAGGACTGTGCAGGTGAACTTCCAGCAAGAACACCCCCTAAAGAAATGCAGGAGTTATGTGATTAGCTTTCTAAGAAGGCTGTGTGGGTCTTGGTGACTGGACCAATCAATCTGGAGGGTGGAAACCATTTTAAACACTGAAGTGGATGGTTTAAAGTGCGCTTAAAACTTAATAGTGACAATGTGGGGCCTCCCTGGTGGCGCAGCAGTTAAGCGCTGTGCTGTGGAGCTGTTGGCAGCAGCAACGCAAGTTCAATGCCCGGCCGGGGAGATTCCCACATGGCGTGGCAGACCTCTCCTGCCTCGCCTGCTGCTCCCCTCAGCAGTGTGTTTCCATCAATCTGCATGTTCTGCTCTCCACTCTGTCTCTGGTGAATGTTCTCGCCACCCCACGCCTATGGCCTGTACCCCAGCTTGTATTCATAAATAAATAAATCTTAAAAAAAAAAACTTTAGTGACAACATCCTAATTTGTGAAAAAAGGATATAGATATAATGTTCTTTGGCCTCCCTTCATTATAAAATGTTCGACATAACAGCAAAGAAGTATTAAATGTTTTCTTAAAGAAAAATAGCCATGTCTGTTTTTCACCTACGACTAATATGAAAGGGTGATTTTTGTCCTCTGAACACTAGAAGGCAATTTTGAGTTCATTGATAAACCTGAGAGAATAGATCCAGCAAGTCCTTTTACTGATAATCGAGTGAAAAGCAAACCAATCCACTGCGTAGGCATCACAACACAGGGTATGACAGCATAGGAAAGGAGTGTGTATGTGTGTGTGTGTGTAATTATAAGCCCTTATGATTTCTTCTTCCTGATGCTAATAGTAAATGCTGAAATTGTCTATGTAAGTGATTGTCGGACTGGAAAAAAAAGAAACTCTAATGCAAGTATTTATACCTTCTGCAATGAAAACAAGATATTACTGCTTTGTATGACCTTTCCTAAGTATGGATACAGCATTTTACACAATAGTTTCTTGGTTCATGCCGCAATTACTGACCTTTACTGTGTAGAAAATTAATGCAATTTTCATTGTAATCCATCCATACAAATAAGGTCCACATAGCAGAATTCCACATATGGAATCTAATACAAATAGGAAAGGCCAGCTGATTGCTATTGGCTGAACTTAGCCATTATCTGTCTGTTCCCGGGTCCTCAGCAAACTATACTTGGCACAGGCAGTTTCTTGCACGGGCATAAAAAAGTTTCTTGCGTCCGGTATAAAAAAGAAAGATTTCCTCTCTTCAAAGTTTAGGTTGTATCTTTAGTTTCCTAAAATCCTAAGATCTAACTACCTGAAAGTTCTATGTTATACATGAAGCCCCACAAAAGAAAGATGGCGAAATTGCGGCGTCTAGCTGGTTGCTGATATAGGACCCTACCGTGGTCTTCTAACAATGAGAAGGAGCAAGAGGCTACAGTGATGTCATTTCGCAACGACCCGTTCCAGACAATGGAAGCATGACAGACCCCAGACGGCGCCCAGGTCTGCGGTGAGAGACAGGCAGAGTATGGGAACGCGTCCATCTCCCCGGGGAGCCGTGCCAAGGGGCCCTGGACGCTTTCATCTTGTCAGTTGTCCGTGATGGTATTTGGAGGGAAGGGGCACTGACAATTACAGGGTGTCACGTCCAAGATGGATAGTTGGGGCGGAAAGGAGTTCCTCTTCTGGTTTGGAAGAAACGACTGTGTGTTTATAATTTGTAAACAGCTCGTCTCTCACTGGGTGTGTTACAGTTCCCAGAAGCGTGATCTGTCATGTCTAACAGGCAACAGAAGCCAGAAGGGCTCCGTGGGCATGTCCCGGGAGACGGGGGGCTGCTGGGGGCAGGCAGTGTGGCCTGGGGACGGCGGGGGCAGGCCAGTGGCAAGCTCAGCTCGCAGCCGAGGCTGCCCTTTGTGGAGGACAAACAATGACTGTGATCTCCGCCTGCAAGACGCGTATTCCAGGGTCCTCCCGTGGAGAATCCCTCTCATTTGCAAATCTCCTATTTGTGACAACATGGACGGAAGTGGAGGGGAGGACGCTAAGGGACTAAGTCCACAGGAGAAAGACAGATACCAGACAATTTCACTCATATGTAGAGTACAGAGAAACAAAACAAAGACACGAACAAAACTAAACCAAAACAAACCCTCAAAACCTGCTTATAGAATTGAGGCTAGGGGGTGGGGGGTGGGTAGGAAGAGCAGGGAATGAAGGAGGCAGAGGCCCCAGTAGACTGTAGGAGGATTATGGGTGCTTTGGTGCTGGTGTGGTGTCATCGCACACATCTGGAGAGGTGAGAACCTGGGCCCGTAAATCACATATGATTTTGTCAGTTAATGTTACCAAATGAGAAGACATGGAGAAGGATGCAGAGCTCCCAGTCTCCCCTGACAACTGAAGGGTTTTGTTCATAAGAAGAGGCATAAATAGCAAAGCTTCACTTCAGACTGGCTCCTCTAGAAGATGGCACAGAACTCTAGACTGGAGGAGGTCAACAAGTATGGAGCACACTAAAGACCCCGTGAAAAATACCGCTATCACAGTATCGCAAGGAGGGAGCTGCCCTGGAGAAGCAAGGAGACTTGCAGAGCGAAATCCGCTGCGTGGGGCAGGCCCACGGAGGTTGTGCCAGCAATGCTTGAATGGAGGCAACAGCCCCAAGGCTCATTTGTATGTGGGGCTGTGGTTCTACAGCAGTCATGCTCGCCCAGAAAGGACTGGAATCCAGTCCAGCGGGCTCTACCTCCAGGTCCCCAAGCCCTTAGACACCCTTGAGTCATCTCAGTAGAAGGTTTGAAGATGAGGGCTTCCCTGGTGGCACAACGGGTTAAGCGCAGCACTATGAAGTAATGTAGATTCACTGCAGCACGAGTTCGATCCCCGGCCAGGGAGATTCCCACATGGCACAGCAGACCTCTCCTATCTCACCTGCTGCTCCCCTCAGCAGTGTACTTTAGTCGATCTGCCTGTTCTGCTCCCTATTCTGTCTCTGGTGAATCCTCGCACCACCCCACACCTCTGGCCTACACCCCAGCTTGTATGCATAAATAAATAAATCTTTAAAAAAAAAAAGAAGGTTTGAAGTTGATGACCACGGGTCTACACTTCATGGCCTGAATTTGGGGCCTGCCAATTACTCAACCCCATGGTCCATTCACTGCCTTCTCCATGAATGCTCTCCTTCACCCGAGGGGCCAAAGGCACATGGGCACAGTGATCTGTCACATGCAGAAGATAACCTCTTCCAGAGGTGCCTCATTCAAACAGTCTGTCGAAACAGCAAGAAAGCCTCCTCACTTCTGATACAGGAACACTTCTGTGAAGGGGAGACGCCATTTTGCTTGCCCCCACTGAGATGAACTGGACTTCCCTAGGCAGGGGAGCTACTGGGAATGAGGGGTGGAGCAGAGTGGCCTGGCTGACCTATAAGACAAGGCAGGGGAGTGGGTACGTGCTCTTGCCTCTCTGGCTTTGATTTGCATCCAAGGGCTTGAAGGAGACATGTGGAGGAGAGACATGTAGAAGCACTTAGAAGAGGCATGTGAGGGAGAGACTCGTGGCCAGGCTGCTCAAGGTCCTTGGCAGAGACGACGGCAGCCGTTATCTTGATTTGTACTTTGATTCTGAATTTTGAGTCTCTCCGATCTAGCTCTCTGGAACCTACCTAACCTTTTCCTAGTGAGCCCTTGCCATAAGGGGCCTTAGACTGTGGCAAGCTTTCAAGCTGATCCTGTTTGGCTGAGCACTTGCCCACAAAGGGGTGGGTAATTGGTGGGGGTGGGGGTTACTGGCTGTGACGAATGTAAAACACGCTCAAACAGATTCATGAGTGTAATCGAGTGACAAGACTAAAGCTCACTATTAAGAGACTGCAGCTCCTGATAAAGTCTGACAAAGCTGACATGACCATACAGCTTGTCCTGCACACAAGGAGAAGGACTCAAAGACGTTACAAGGACCCACATTTTGAACCTGAGGGAGAGCAGTTCCAAGACACTGGCTGGAGCGTCGGCTCGCCAGAGGCTGCTCTCCCGGAGGCACGCTCGCTGCTCCCTGTGGACCTCGCCGGCTCTGCAGCCTCCTCTCACTCCCAGACTTGACACACTGCATTCTGTGTGACCACTGCTCCTCAAACTGGCCCTTCGCGTGACCCTCACTCTGTGAGTCCTCGCCTGGATCTCCACGGCTCTTCACCTGGCTTCAGCTGGTGATTCAGCTAAGATACGTTGTGCTGCGATTTTGGTCGGAAGGTACTTTGGGTTGGTTTTCCCCATTTGATTTGAGTGCTAGAGTGACGGCATCAATAAAATCTCTTCTTCAGAACCAGCCTCCGACTGAGATTCGCTTACTGCTGGCAACACTGGCAAACTACTGTTAGGCCTAGCCCTCTTTTCTTCTGTCTCTGTGCACACTAATTCCATTAAAAATCTTTCACACTGAGAGACTGCTTCCTCTGCCTTCGTGTGGTAGATAGCTGGACCCCTTTGAGAGCATACACCCCTTTTATAGTTTGGGACCCCTGGGAGCCCCACGGTCATGCATTAACACTTCCAAGTGTTGGTTAGGAAGATTTGATATTTTGCCTAGTACCGGTTTGAAACCATTTCCCTCATACACATGTCTCCATCGGTAAAACAGCACTTCGTGCAATTTGC
The DNA here is from genome assembly GCA_004024925.1 of Scalopus aquaticus. Classification (NCBI taxonomy): domain Eukaryota; kingdom Metazoa; phylum Chordata; class Mammalia; order Eulipotyphla; family Talpidae; genus Scalopus; species Scalopus aquaticus. The sequence continues at coordinate 62,483 of PVIJ01002000.1, forward strand.
TTGGCAAATTGCAATTAGTTTTCCCTTATAGGAATCCTATCACTCAGGGGGTGTGCACATCAATTTATCGAGAAGAAAGTTGACTCTGCGTGATCTTTTTTCCCAGAAGAATCCCCTTTCTAAATATTATACTTCACTTTGCTGTCAGTGGTCATCTTAGCACAACATATATGAATGACTTTGGAATTTCCCCAAGTTCCTTCAAATCTACCCCGCCGTTCCGTGATAAGCCCATTTGGATTAGGGAGCCAGTGCTTTTGGATTCACTTCTGTTTCCTGGGTTTTTACAGTAGTGACTTCACCCTTCACCCTTTTCATCCCCCTCCCCTCCCCCAGCCTCTGTGCAATCCCATCCCCAGCCCCAGACACCCCCAGAGTTCTAGGGGTGACAGGATGTCCATGAAGCCAGTAGCATCTCATGGCATTTTTTTTTTCCATTTTATTCCAGAAGGTTTGTCTGAAAGTATAATGACAACAAAAGCAGCAGATTTGAGAGAGTCTCCCAGGAGAAGCAAAAGGACAGATGTACACAGACATATAGCTGAAAACGCTGCCAGCAACAGCTGGGGAAATGACAGCCCTGAAGAGGGTGACCGCCCCGCCGGCGCAGGCGGGAACCTAGAGGCACAGCCATTTCACTTGGTTTACTTTCGGCTTCCCAGGCTCCCTTTCATCTACCAAGGGGAAGGTTCATCTCGGCTTGCCTCAGAGGACAGGCCGCCGACAGCGGTGCTCTGTATAGCGTTTCAGTCATTCCTTCCATCGCACTCCTTTTTATCCTCATTTTAAAAAATCTTTGAATGGAGAGCCTTTCCACATTACAAAAATAGTACTATCCTGGCTATTGTGCTAAAAATAAATAAAACCAGACTCAACACGACAGAAAGCGACCTAAGGAGAAGCCCCACGTCCCCACCCGTGTTTTCCCCGAAGACACTCACCCTATCGTCCTCGTCCTCCTGGCCATCCAGGTCTGTGCCCTCCTGAAAGGAAAAGCCGAGCCGTGTGTTACCAAAACAGCCACTGAAATTACCAAATGCAAATGAAGCTCATCCACATTTTAAAAGTTTTCCTACCTTGGGTAAGCACTCGTCTCTTTTAAATACAGCATCACCTCTTGAAAAACGATCACTTTTAAAGTTCAGGGACACGATGGCCAGGACTATAAACACTACACATAATTTACATAAAACTGTTCACTATAAATAAAGCTATTAGGAAAGCGCCCTTTGAAGGCATCCAGCGTTAAAAATGCATTGCTGAGTTGTATGCTCTGTAAACAGTTTTGTTCCTGCTCTGATAAATGAACCAACCGCTGTGTTAAGGCTGAGAGCACCAGGCTCTCCTGTGCTGGGCACGCTGCTTGGCTGCTCTTTCCCTTTGGGGTCATTTCTGACACATCAGACAACAGAAATGCTTTAGTGTGAACATACTCAATCTCGAGAACAGGTTACAGTTTCTATATGGTGTTATTGTTTTCCTTGGGCTTCGGTGTTGGGAGGGGCAGGTGGAGGGAGAGAATTCAAGGCTCTGATCTGGGCTAAAGGGCCTTTCGCTTGGTTTGGGGGCGCAGCACCAGCTGTGCTGAGAATAGGGTGGTGGATGAGTTTAGAGATCTTGGCTTTTTAACAGGAGAGTGTCCATTATACCCCTGCAATATTTAAAGCGAACACACAGCGATGCACAATCCAATGGGTTTGTTAGCTCGGTACGAACTGGGCATTAGAAAACCAGGATCTCTTTCTAGCTTGACTATTTACCTTTCTGGTTGACCCTGCAAAAGTCAGGCAGGCTACTGAGGGGTCATTGTTACAATAGGAAAAAGCATTGTTAATGATGTACTCCTAAAAGGGAGTGACTAAAGTATCCAGAGGGTTCTCTGCCATACTCCATAAAGCCCATGAGTAGTCATCAAGGAATTTCTCCAGTGTGGACACCTCATTGCCTCCCAAAATTCCCAGGAGCTTCAATGAGTGGCTTGTCTGACACGCATGACCCTGGAGAGCTAACCTAGTCACCATCAGCAGCGGCTATGGTGCATGAGAGCAGATGGATAAACATGAATGTGATGAAAACTTGCCCTGGACAAAATTACTATCTCTAGCCACAGGTTTTCAGCCCGAGACACTGACCCAGCATTGGTGTGTATAGCGTGTCTTCGGGCAAGTGGCTTCCCCACTCTGGGCTTCAGGTTCATCCAGCCTGAAATGAAAATAGTGATTCCTCATGGTTCTGCTATCACGATTAAACTAAGCAACACATTGGTTGCTTAGTAAATCAAAAAGGTTTATATACACACAAAAAAATGTCATGCATAGACAAATAAGCTTCTTATGGACTGGTGTGTGTGTGTGTGTGTGTGTGTGTGTGTGTGTGTGTGAGAGAGAGAGAGAGAGAGAGAGAGAGAGAGAGAGAGAGAGAGAGAGAGAGAGCCTAGCACCTACACATAAAGGCATACACCAGTCCATAGACTGCATGTGGCTATCAGTTCACTAACAAATTGTAAAAATGATAGTTGACAGCTTTTCTTGTTACAGATGCTTTTCTGTAAAAACTGCGCTCATCTGTACCCCTGCAAAACTAAATTCTTAAGCCTGTGCTGTGTAATTCTTTATTAGTTGGTTTGAGCATCTTGGAGCCCTTGCTTTTGATCTATGCCCACATCTACTGCACTGAACAAGCAAACGCCAGAATTTCCTCACTCCCCCTTTTAACTCAAATGAAATCAGAAACATCCTTAACACTCATTATTTCAAAGATGATTTTTTTAAATAACGAGAGCATCAATCAGAAAAGCGGTGGAGATGTGGCAGTGACCTTCTTGATGTGTAGGTGGCCCTCTTTTTCGAAAGGATGCTATCAAGTCTCAAGCTCTAGATTTTTGTTCTAAAAGCCACGTTCTGTATCTGGAAGGCCAAGACTAAGCCATAAAGCAAACCAAAAAGTCCAAGTTCTTGTTCACCCAGATCAGGAAAGGATGCTTTGGGCTGCAATGTGAGGGCGTGGAAGGCAGAGTCAGAAAAGAGGATGCTGGGAATGTCTTTGAGAAGAGGTTTGCAGGTGCCTCCTTCAACCCCCAGGGGAGCTTGTGAATGACAAGAAAAATCTGGGCACTCAGCAGTACAGCAACCCAGGCCCACCCACGTCTGGATGGCCTGGGAGCTGGCGAGGCCTAAAGAGTTCACTAAACCTTCAGGCCAGAGCCAAACACATGGGGTGGGTGTCCCCCTGGGGGCCTTGGGCTCCTGATGGGCTCCGGGAGCCAGGAAGTACATCTCTAGTGGCTGAGACTGCGATTCACAGCGAGCTTGCCCAGAGCCAGGTGGGGACACAGATGTGGGCTTCAGCATGGAAATGGCGACGCGGGCCCTCCACCGAGAGTGGAACCGGAGACCCAGAGCATGAGAGGCCACCAGAGGCAGCCGCCAGACTTCTCTGAGAAAAGAGCTGCTTCTCACTACTGTCAGTCTGGCTCGCTCCCCGAGTCCCACGTGAAACAGAGCGCCATGTGCTGGTGATTTACTGTTCACGCCATTTTCTCTAGTCAAGCATCAGTGGGAGTGAAATTTTGGCTCACCTGACTGTCCTGGACATTGCCGACCTTCCCTTTCGTGGGTCTGAGGAAATTGTAGAACAAGAGCAGCAGTAATGCCAAGGGGATCATGTACAGCTCAAAATTCCAGACGGTGACCAGGAACACCTGATAGGAAGGCAGGAAGGATTTAATGGCTGCTGAGAAAGTGGTGGGGCAGTGATCTTAAATTCCTACTCGTTGACTGAAGGAGACTGGGCCAGGGATGCTCTATAAATGCTCTACGGTTTATAGAAACACTTTCAGACAGGATAATACACACACACACACACACACACACACACACACACACATTAATACAGCTTTAGAACTGGTAGTAGAAGGAGAAGATAAAGCACGAGTTGGCCCATCCTGATCTGGAACAGACGACACAGCAGCCACACACCTGGAAACCCCACTGCTCTATCTACACGGGTCCTCACTTTGCTCCCCCATTTACTGTGCCAGGATTTAGACAACGTAGCAGCATTTAGATTAAGGCCACAATCACGCAGACCACAGGTCAAATGTTTCCAGCAGTGAGGCTTCTTTGAACTGGAAAGAGTGATTACTTTTTAAATTGGCTGTCAATGCTTAAAAATCCAAACAGTTATGATGAAACCTTCAAATTTTGAAGGTCTCTTTACAAATCTTAAAACTCCTCCAATGTTGAGGCTGTTGGCTACAAGAAAATAGTGCACTAGAACTGCCTACTTCAGACAAGGTATATACTGACCCACCCAGTTTTATTAGTCTCAGAATTTGTGGCTCTCCCTTAGAAGACTGAGTGAGTGAGAACTCTCAAATCCAAGAATCTCTGCTATGATGGTGGCTGAAGACAGGAATGCAAGTAAGACAGGGCCCTACCTCCAAGGAACATGCTAATTAGTAAGACATAAGAAAAGAACACAGGATAGCTGTAACAGGAACCAGGAGAGAAATTTTGGACAAATTACTTCAAAACTTAAGCCTCACTTTCTTTTTGAACTCACAGGTTGTCGAGAAGATGAGATAGAGTAATCGTGGTTATTAGCTGTCAGCTCCAAAGAGCTTGCAACATAACACCTTAGAAGAAGCAAATAACTGCATCTTAAATACCCAGTCAGCCTTTCCAAAAGCAGTTCTGTTGTGCCTATTACTAAAAACTTCTACCATTTTAAAGTTTTCTTTTTGTGGACATTTTGTATTTCTTTTTTCAGTTACTATTGCAAATAAAATCACATTTTCTTCCATGATTAAGCATAGAATTTTTGAAAGACTTTTTCAGTTAATGCAGACTGTGATGCTATTGATTTCTTCCAGTCTAATAATCTGGCATGCTTTGTCAACTTACTGTTGTTTACTATTTCATAATACTTCCCTAAGATTTTTATCTTATTAAGGTTTCTCTTTTACTTTTTTTGTTTTGCTTTTGCTTTATTATGAATAACATAGAAGATATAATATAGTGATTTCTCCATCAGCTAAAGCTAGAGATTTTCCTAATTGTTACTTATTTCTCTTCTCCTAATCTCAAAGTTCTTCTAGGATTACGGTTTTTAACTGTATGCTAAATGGTTACTATTTCTTAATGCCTATTTACTGGCTAAGTGGGAATTTAATGTTCTTTTAAATGGCCAAATATTTTCAAGTACAGAGGGAGGCTGACATAAAATTATTGAGAAAAATCAGGAAACAACATATTTTTTATTTTCTTCATCATAAAGCTATTAATAAAATCTTTAACCAAATTACTTACACCAGCATTGGGAAGATGGCACCTCATTTGTCATAATGCTCACCTCTCTCAGGGATAGTTAAGCAATCTCAGAAAGTGTTTCACAACAAAAACCGAGCCACATTTAAACATCACATTCAAAAGACCTAAAACTGTTTTATAGTCAGACACTAGTGCCTTTAGAAATATTTTTAAAATCAATCCATACTTTCTATTTCTATAATTAAAGATTAATTTCCTAACAAACATCTTCCAAAAAAAAAAAAAAATGGAAACCCTGGGAAAAATTTAAGCAAACAAACGCCATCAGAAAGTCTGAGCCAGGGTCTCCCTGGTGGCGCAGCGGTTAAGCGCTGCGCTGTGG
>PVIJ01002000.1:68234-84999 GCA_004024925.1 Scalopus aquaticus
TATGTAAAAAAAAAAAAGGTAAAAAAAAAAAAAAAAAGTCTGAGCCAAAGGTATTAACCTTCTCAAGGGAGTTGAAAATCTGGAAGAAGAAATCAGGTCTGCAGAGGGTCAATTGAACATTTTTGCATCTTTGATCTAGAGCAGCCATGGTCAGAGCGATGGACCAACTGGTTCAACCTCATCTACACCTTGGAACAGACTCCATAAAAACCCAAAAGAATGGGCTTCAGATGACTTCTGTGTTGGTGAACATGTGAAGATTTGAGAAGACCCATCGACCTGAAAGGGCATGGAACTTCTACATCTTTTCCCCACACCTTGTCCCATGCATTAAAAAAAAAAAAAGTAAAGATTTAATAGTTGAACACTTCATTGAGAAACCCAAGCAGAATAAATTTTCATAAAACAGGCTTACATACATCATCACACTTCTGGAAAACAAAGATAATGAGAAAATTTTGAAAGCTACTGAAGACAAATGACACATTATATACTTGAGTAAAACTATGTGAATGGCATGGATGTCTCATCAGAAACCATAAAAGCAAGGAGATAGTATGAAAGTATTAAATAAAAACAAAACCATGCATCTGTCAACCCAAAGTTCAATATCTGGTAAAAGTATCCTTAAGAAGTAAAGGTGTAGGGCCTCCCTGGTGGCACAACAGTTTAAGTGCAGCACTATGAAGCTATCCAGAGCCACTGCAGCACGAGTTCGATACCCAGCCAGGGAGATTCCCACATGGCGCAGCAGACCTCTCTTGTCTCGTCGGCTGCTCCCCTCAGCAGTGTATTTCAGTCGATCTGCCTGTTCTGCTCCCCACTCCGTCTCTGGTAAATCCTCTCACCACTCTGCTCCTCTGGCCTACACCCCAGCTTGTATGCATAAATAAATATATCTTTAAAAAAAAAGTAAAGGTGTAATAAATATTTAGGTAAGACAAAATTTAGAGAATGTTTTATCAATATAGCTGTACATCATTAAATGCCAAATTTTTCAGAATGAGGGAAAATGATAGCAGCTAGAAACTCAAACTGTAGGAAGAACAAATGAACATCAGAAACTGTAGATACATAGGTAAATGTAACAATTATTTTATTTTATTTTTTTGTCTCCAGAGCTCATGTGACTAAAGCAGTGTCTGTAGCAGTATTCTGCTGGGGTTTACTGATGTGTTAATGAAATTTATAGGAAAACTCAAAAATAAAGGAGGGTAAAGATGGGTAGACAAATGGACTTACATGACTTGAAATGCTTTTATATTTTATGTGAAGAGAGGAAATATTAACCCTAAATTAGCTGTGAAAAATTAAGGGGAGGTCACACACACACACACACACACACACACACTCCTACAGCATTCACTAAAAGAATAATGCAGGAAGGAATCAATAAAAAAATGAATTAAAATACTATTTTAAAAGGTAAGAAAAGGGAAACAGAGAAACAAGAAATATAACAGACAACTGAAAAATAATTAAATGGTAATCAAAATTCAACAATATAAATAATTCCATTAAATATTAATGGAACAAAGAGTATAAGCATAAAAAGGCAGAAGTGACATATAATGAATAACTAGCAAAAATATTTGATAATTTAAACAAAGGGAAAATTATTATAAAATACATAAGAACAGTTAAGTTTATTATAAAAAATGTCTCAGACCCAAATGTTTTTACTGTTGAATTCTACAAAACATTAGGAGTGTCACAACTAATTCCATAAAGCCAGCATTACACAAGGTACCGAAACCTTACAAAACCATTCCAACAAAATGAATTACAAATATCCAACAGGAACAAAGATGCAAAAATCCTTAACAACTGCAAATCAAACCAATAAATATTTAAACTATGCACTGTGGCATGACTGAGTAGAGTATGTACCAAAAATGCAAGAAGGTTCCACATTCAAAAATTGGTATAATTTACTGTAGTGACAGAAAGGAGAAAACCTTTGGTTATATCAATTGAAGGGGAAAAGAGCATGATAAAACATTCAGTACTCTCAACAAATAATGAATAGGAAGAAGTAATTCCCTCCAATAAAGGATATTTATAGAAACTTTATAGTTATATTTGATCATACTTGGCAGTGTTTTATTACATGTAATTTTCACCTTGAAAATTTGATTCTAAAAAATCAGCACATACTAAGAAAGAAGCTACTAATGCATACAGTCACATGAATAAACCTCAAAAATATTGAATGAAAGAAGTCTTATAAAAAGAGCAAATACTGCATGATTCCATTTATGTGGAGCTATAGAACAGACAAAATAATTCTATGATGGGAAAACTGCATGATTTCTTTCTAGAATAAGGAACAAGGCAAGGATGTCTGTCTTCACTACATCGATTCAGTGCTGAAATGAATGTTCTAGGCACTGCAGTAAAGAAAAAGAAATGCAATAAAAGGCATAGGTATCAAAAAAGGAGAAAAGAAAAAGTCTTATAGATGACGTGGCATTTTATATAGAAAATCCTACAGCATCTACAAAACAATTCCTTGAAATATCAAATAATTCAAAAGTTACGGGGTACAAAGTCATTTTTCAAAAATCAATTCTATTTTTACATACTATCAGCAAAAACATTGGAAAATAAAACCTTTACATTTACATTTATAACAACACCAAACCTTATAAAGATATAAGAGAATAAAATTTACTAAACATGAGTAAGATCTCTTCACTGGAAATTACAAAATATTGTTAAGAAACATTATAGAATTTCTAAATAAATGGACAGAAGTGTAACAATTCACTACAAATTGATCTATAGATGCAAGTGATCCCAATTTAGTAGAAACTGACAAGCTGATTTTGCACATTACATGGAAATGCAAATGACATAAGACAAATTACTTTTAACAACCCGCACTTATACTACTTGAGTTCACAATTTAAAGTTATATAGTAATGAAGACAGTGTGTTGTTGGTGAATAGAAACACTTATAGATCAATGGAACAGAAAGTCAAGTCTAGAAACAGAGAAACATATATGCAGTTAATGGATTTTCAAAAAAGCTGCCATATTAATTCAATAAGAGAAATGAGAGTCTTTTCAATAAATGACACCTAAGCAGTAGAAAATGCACAAGGAAAATTATCATTAATCCCTATAGCTTAAAATATAAAAATATTGACTCTAAATAGATCATAGATCCACATGTAAACACTAAAACTTTCAGACTTCTGGAAAAACAGGAGAAAAATTCTGTGATCTTGGGATGACAAAGGTTTCCTAGGATACAAAAATTATTTTAAAAAATGTAATGAATGGAAAAAGAACTTTATCAAAAATACTTTTCTTTTGCTGTTTGAATGACACAGTTAAATATGAACAAACAAGTCACAAATTGGGGACAATGTTTCAATCCTTGTTTCAATGATTGAAATATCATTTGCATCAAGAATATATAAAAATTCTTATAATTTAATAAGACAGTTCAATAAAAATGGGCAAAAAATTTGACCAGATCCAAAAACACACACAAAGATATCTCAATCTAAATGAATACTTAAAAGCACATGGAAAGATAATTATCCATCAGAAAAATGCAAATGATAACCATTATAAAATAGCACTGCACACTTACTAGAAAGATAAAATTAAAAAGAATGACAAGATAAAGTGTTGACAGAATGTGGAGCAACTGGGGTTCTCATCTACTCCTTGTAGGAATTCAAAATGATACAACCAATTTGGAAAACCACATGGCAGTTTCTCAAAATGTTGAGCATATACCTACTGTAATTCACAGCCTTTCTACTCCTAAATAGTTAACATATGTCCCACAAAAGTCTTGCCCACAAATGTTCATATAATGGCAGCTTTATTCCAAATAACAACAACAATAAAAAAAAAACAGCAACAGCCCCAAGTCCACCAACAAGTGAACATAATATCGCCATACAATGGAACTCTGCTCAGAAATCAAACTGCGCCACCACCTATAAAATAGGAGAATCAGTGACTGAAGCTTGATTTCCCTGAAACCAAAGAAGCTTCTCTTTCTACCACGTGTGTTCTCTCTTATATATTCCAAGAAGCAGATGCAAAGGTGACAAGATCAGTATTTTTCCCCCAACTGTAACTTTAAATACATGTTTAAATAATTATTTCTTCACTTTCTGCCCCAAAATTAATTTGTTAGAATTTTTATAAAAATAGATACAAAAATATGTAAAACTCAAATCTCACATGAGGAAACATGCTTTGTAAAGAGATTTCATGTTTTCTGGGGAAAATCTTAACAATAGAAATAATCTGAGGGAGTCAGCCTAATCTGCCATGATTGAAGAACATAGCCAGAATTGCCACAGACACTTGAACAAATCTCCGAACAAATCCTCTAGGTATGACATGAGAAGGACGATAGCTTATGTCACCAGAAGATTTCAAGAACAAACAGACTATCAAATTTCACTATGAAGTAGTCTGTAATTAACTATGTAAAGGAAGGACTGACCAGACAACCCATTAAATAGCTTCAGCACAGTTGTTTACTTGGGATGCAAAGTGGAGTGACAAGGCTATTTCCCCAAATATTTTAGCATCTCCTCATTTAAAATCATCTTCAGGTCTGTCTTTCTGTACTTTGAGATTGGATTTAAGACTAAGAAATAGCCAAAATACATGAATTCAAGTCTCCAAATAACTCTACAAAACACTACATATGTTTAATATAAATTATTCTTATAGAGATTAGAGCTTGCCATGAGTGACCTACACATTATCCAAGAAAATAATAATTTTAAATTCAAATATTATGGTAGTACTGCTCAGGAAAAGCCATAGGTTATTTTATGCTTGCACTTCACAAACATAGGCATGTCACAGAGACTTGGTGACTCAGTTAACATAGAACATATCCAGAGTGTGACTCTGACACCACATTGGTCTGATTAGGTGATCTTAAACTGATCTTCTACTACAAAGTAGAATAGCACAGGATGACTTAAATGTCCTAAATACATTAAGCATATAATAATAAAATTAAATGTTTACTAGTGGTAGAAGACTATCAAAAAATACATACATCAAGTGTCAGCTAGTGAAAAATAGATTTTGCTGTAAGTTACCCATTTTCACAGCCCAAACCAAAGGTTGTGTCTTAAGAAAGACTGAAAAGGGCATGATTCATTTCAGGATTACTGATGTTTTGTTGATGGGTGGTGTAGAAAAATACATTCAGAGAGTTGTGAAATCATATTCCCAAAACAAATACAGTGTCTTCAATCAATATACTTTAATACAAAAAAAAATTATTAATGTGATAAAAACAATTAAGGCTTAAAATAAAAATAAAAATGGAACAGATATTTTGGAAGAAAAATAGATGAAAAGTAACCCAATATTCATTTTTCTTGCCTCTAGCCCAAACTCCTTACTAGACCCCTGGATTAAAATCATACCAGAAACATACATCCCAAGAAGCATGAAAGAAGGGTTACGTGATTTCCTTCGGTTAAGGTACTGCTCCTTCAAGATCCAGTGACTTTTAATGAATTCTCAAGAGACTTGTAAGGCGTTTTATCTGAAAATTCCTAAGAAGAGTTCTAAAATGCCATGGAAAATAATTGGAGTGCCCCTTGTGACAATAAAACAAAGAAAATCCCACAAAATTGGGAAAACATGTAAGCGCACACAGACGCAGTCTCAGATACATACAGACACACACATACCCCTTTCAGAATATTGCATAAATCAGTTCTGTTATAAGATTAAATCTAAATATTTAAAACAAATGTTGCTTGACATAATCATACAATCTTTATGAACAAGCATCCTGTAAGTACAGGACAATTTCATGGAAAATTCAAACACACATGATTATTATAGAATGAAGGTATTGAGTGAAGGTAAAACAAAGTTATGTTTCTTCTTTCCAAAAACCTTCAGGGTTAAACAAAGACAAAGTGACATAACAATTTGTTTTTAATTTGACCAAGGACATGCTCATTTCTAAAACAACAAATCAGTAAGAAGTCCCTTCTCAAAGTTCAACTGCCATTGTTGTTAAAGGATAATGAAGTGCCTTATGTGTGATCACACCAAAACAAAACAATAATAAATGAAAACCATCCCTAGGTCTTATTAAGCCCCTTCCCCTGACAAAAATTCTCCTTTGTTTCCTGCCCTACATTACAGCATTTAGATCTCATAAATAAACATCTAAGACCTTCCTGGAATGGGCTCATACTTGATTGCATTTCACAAGCTAACATTCACCACACAGTCTGGGAGCTTTATCATGTCGCACCATCTAAAGACCTCAAGACATGAACTGATGTTCAGGATTTTGCCTCTGAATATACCATTCTCTCATTTAGAAAGCTACAGCTTGAGTGTTTACTCACCTTTGAAGTGCCCCTTATCCCATCCATAAGCACTACACACTAATCCATCATTCATCACTCAATACACACATGTATTGTTCAGCTTTCCCTTGACACTTATTTGATAAACAACTCTTAGATTGATTGAGACACAAGAGAGCAAACAACCAACCCCTCTTCATGGAGCTTTCTTGGGGGTTAGGGGTAAGATAAAAGTAAGTTATATATATTATGTATCATGGCAAAAAGTTAATGGATGAAGGAAATGGAATACCAGGCAGTGGGGCTGGGTTGCAATTATAAGATGATCAGAGCAACATATGAGAAAATCTTCAGAGGAATTGGTCTCAGGTAGTCTAAGGTAACAACAATTCAGTTAATTCATAGTTAGAAGAGGAAAACAGAAAATATAGGCATAGATGTTGGGGAAGAAGACAAAGTGGGGGTGGGACAGATGTGGGCTTGTATCTATCATGGTCATTATCTCAATGAGGATAGAGAGAAGATATTAAAGTCTGTGGACAGATGGGAAGTTTCACTCTTGAAGAGAGGAAAGGAGAACAGATTATATAAATGTCAAGAGGCACTAAATGTGTTTTTCTATAGCCATGCTTTCCTGACACTTTGGTAATTGAGTATGATAAAGATAGAGAAGGCAAGAAAATTACTTTAAAGGTGGACCATGAAATCTGAGCTGAATTACTGATGAGGAAAAGTATAGGGTAAAAAAGCTAAAATTTAAACACAACCAGGGTGTTGATTAGCCAATTAAAAGCAGTTGAAGAGAAAATCAGTGAACTGAGAAATAATTCCAAAGGAATTTCTCAGAATGAGATAAGGGAGAGAAAACTATCATTATATAAGAGAGGTTAAGAGACATGGATGATAGAAATTACAAGACTGAAAATATATCTGAGAGGTGTTCAGGGTAGGGGAAATGGTTAATAAAAAAAATGGGGAAGAAGGAATATGTGGAGATGAAATGCTTTTGAATATTCCAAAATTGTTGAAAGATACCATTATAGGAACCTCCCTCCCCCCCAACCCTCCCCCACCAAATCCTAAAAGGATATACAGAGAATAATTTAGAGTGAAAAACATCATAGGAGAACTGAAAAACATTTGGGGAAAAAAAGAAAATTTAAAATCAGCTACAGAGAGAGAAGATAATTCAAGTACAAAGAAAAGGCAATTTGAGTGACATTATATCTCTGTGCAACAAGGGAAGCAAGAAGATTGTAGAATAACTTAACATATATCCTCTTTCAGCCCTTCAACCTAGAATCTTGTATCTAGCAAACTGTCTTTAAAGACAACTAAAGCAGAGACATTTTAAAGAAAACATGAGTGAGGAGTATTTATCACCCAAAATCCCTCACCAAAACATACACGAGTAGAAATTAACTTTAGTTTTTCTATATGAAACAGAAGTTTATCATACTCTTCCTATAAAAAACAAACCAAATCAACACACACACACACACAGAGAAGCAAATATGGTTCCTCCTCTTTGCAAGTGTACAACCTCTCACCCAGGTTACTCTAATACACTTCAAAATACACTATTCATAGTACTTTGCTCTGCTTCCTATCTATTCACATCATGCCCAGTCATCACCCAAGCTTAGCTGCCATCATGCTACTTTCCTGCTCAAAACCTTTATTCTCACTCTTTATAGACAGAATTTAAAACTCTTACTCTTTAAATCCCGGCAAATCAAAATATAACCTGAACTGATATTTACAATTCTTTTTCTCTCTCCCCAACCACATTTTCTAAACATTAGGCACATAGCTTTAATAAAGTTTTTTAAAAAAGCTTTTAAAAAAGCTTTAAAAACTGCCTTTGCTTTCGTTCTCATTTCAAACCAAAGTGTTTTTGGCAATTTTTTTTTTCTTGTCACTGGTTTTCCTGGTTGAAATAAGCCATTATTTTTACCTGGAGTTTTATAATGCATTATAATTGGTACCATAAAATTTTGCCTGGCATCAAGGTTATTTTGCTCAAGTCTACTTCCCTCACCAGAATTGTTTTGGTCTTTGAAATCCTGAATCGTGTGTAATTTATCTCTCTGTTTGCTATAAAAAAACATGACAGTGTCTTTATGGAATAAGTTGCAGAAGGAGTTAAGTTTGCAAATTCATCCATGATGAATTACCTATTTGTGTCAATGTAACCACTAAGGTGTTTAAAAAGTAGTCAACAATCTGCCATTGCTGGACTTGAAGAGAGAGGAAGGGGCCATGAGCCAAAGGATGTGGGCAACCTATAGATACTGGAAAGGAAAGGAAGCAAATTCTCCTCTAGAATAATCAGAATGGAACAGAGTCTTCCATCACCTTGATTTTAGCCCAGGGAGACCTGTGGGTTGAAGATCATGACTACCAGATCTGTAAGGTAATAAATATATGTCGTGTTAAATTAACTTAACTGGATGGTAATTTTGACAGCAGCAACAGAAAACTAATAAAGTAGTAGAATGTAAAAGGGGTAGAGAAATTATAAAGGGCTATAGAGACTGACCAGAAACCAGTTCTAAACTTCTGGAAAGACGCAGTGGGTCTAGAAAGGGATTTCTTCATTCTGGTCTAGTCTTCATCTAGAATGAGGTAAGGGGAAATAGACACTAACCATGAAAGAGAGGTTTTAGCAAACCTCTATAGGGACAGGGCTCAGAACTCAAATGTCTGACCTCACTCTGCTCCCTTGCCTTCTCATGAAACCTTCATATTTCATCTCCTGCCCTAAGTCATGACCTGGTTGTCACTATATAGAGAGCACCATAGAAATCAACCTTTATTGACCATCGGTTTTCTTGAGTATCAAAATATGCCATTTCTAGTGCTTATTTGGTATTTTCTTTGACAATTTCTACATGACATAGAATGACCTGGTCAATTCCTTGGGGAAAATTGAATGAGGTGTCTTTTCCTGTCTCTTAGAAACAAAGCTCCTTCAACTAGTTCTAGTTTTGTATGGGAATGATCCCAACTAGTAGTTTATTCCCAGTGCTCTTGCAGAAAGATACCTGGATTATGTGTTTTTGTTTCCATTGGCCTCTAAGATTATATGAACAAACTGCATGTAATTCTTAAACTGCCAATTCCAAACAACATTCTACTGCAAAGAACATTTCTATGAAGAATGCAGCTAATTTCACTAGATATTAGAGGAAGTCTATACAATAAAAGTCCATATAACCCTAATATTAGATACAAACTGGAGACTTTTAGACTGTATTATTCTAGACATTGTGTTTTCATCAACTTTTTTTTTCTCTTTTGGAAGGTACTAAGATTTTTTTTAAAAACAGGGAAAAAGGCTTCTTTTTATACGTGTCTTAGCACATGCCTAATCTAATCTTTTTCCTCTTTAAAGTGTGAAACACCTATTAAAATTCAATAGTTTTAGTGTTTACATCATGTCACTGACCACCCTATACCATTTCTTGATGATTTTACATAAATGGGGAAACATCAACAACTCATCTATGGCCCAATAAAAATCCCCACACCACTCATAAAGGTATAGCCACTAGTATAAAAAGTAGAAAAACACTCAACCAAATAAAAGAAAGAGCATCTAATGGGTTGCAGCTATTGGCTTTTCCCCCAGAAAGATCATAATTTCAGGTCTAGAATCAGACAATAAATTTCTCATTATGCATTTCTGCAGAAGCTGGTAATTGAGCAGCTGAAAGTCTGATTTTGGTAAATACATCTTTTAAAGCCATCAGCGAATTCTCTGCTCTGATTAAAGAAAGGGAGGAAAAATCCTCACACGTTAATTTATTCCCCATAAAGCTGGTTATCTGGAAGAGGTCAGGAGAAAGTTCCATTAGACACAGCAGTAAGCAGCTCCCTTATTTCAGAGGTGCAATTGTTGGCACCTGTGGGCATCTTCTGTGGTCAAAGTCCGATGGGCTCCAACTGCTCTTTGAGTGGACAACACAAGCTCTACCCGTGCACTCCGCCATCAGACCCATGAAGCTGCAACTGGGACTAAAAGCTTCAACTTAACAACATGACTTACTCCTCCATGTTCATAGTGATTACAGAAAAAAACCACTCTGGGCAGTAGAGCCAGCAGGTGTTGTCAGCACTGGCGGAGTGATAGAGAGAAGCAGAACTAGTTGGTGGAGCTTCATTTCTAAGAGACAAGGAAAGACACCTCGTCCGATTTTCCCCAAGGAATTGGAGTTACTGCACTCGAGGCTTTGTGCCGGGCATGAAGGAAGCAGGGTTGCAACGCGTCCACACTCAGCCACCTGGGTTGGCTCTGTCCCTATTCAATGTGCGTCAACAGACAGAGGCACCTCAATTCGGGAACCCCCCCAAGAGTCATCAGTGAGGTATGTTATTTATAGCCAAGTACAATTCCTTTAGGAAGCCTATCCAGGAGGGCTTGGATGGTCTCCCATTACGCAGCTAGATACCTGTTTGCTTAATCAGAAACTATGCTTGTAGGAGTTGGATGGACTTGCCACTAAAAACAAAGAGGTCTAGGTTTTCCTTTGCCCCAAAAATGCATTTTAAGGAGTCCTGCATGTATTTTCATAGGAGTCCAGAAACTTTCCTACAATTCTGCCCATCATGAGAGAAACCCAAATCCAGCCTTTCCGTGGAAGCATGCATGCTCATACACGCTTGCTGCAACATCACTGCTCACTGAACCGAAAGTTCAAAGCAAAGCCCAGCAGTGACAAATTCAGTTTTTGGCGTGTTCCATTCCAACTCTGTTGCATCATGTAAATAAGCGTGCCCACTGCCGGTTCCTGACACAACAGGATCTCCTGTCAAGATGCTATTTGAATTCTAATGTCTTTCACTTTAAACCCAAAATGAGTTTGATGATATGAATAGAAAATAACCTTCCTCAGATGTCAGGATTCTTTTTAGGATCGGTCACATTTAAGCACAGAATGGAAATATTCCAAAAGGCCCTTTAAAAAGCAAGAGGCAGATGTTCAGGTAAAAGTGAAGCCTGGAGATTGTTTATCTTAATAAAACCATTTTATGCAGGGCCCCAAATTAGAAGTGGTGTGGAGGCCAGGGCGAGGCGAAACCATCACCACCTGTTTGCCCTGAAAAATCAATTAAAGTTACACTTTCATAACACCCCATTCTAGCCAATAAAAAGTAGACAGCTTCATCGAGAGCCCTGAGTCGCTCAGAGGAAAAGCTCTTGAAACCTAAATCCTTAGTCTCACATTCCTGCCCTACAAACCTTCTAGTAATGAACCACAGAGAATGAGCCTGCAGGGCCAGTGTAGAAATGGGAGGGAGGACCAGACAAAAACAGAGAGGAAAAGAGGACTTTCCTACTGCCCGGGTTTCCTACTGAGAAGCATACCTTTTGGTGAATTCCAATCATTTCTTCAAAGGCTCTTTTTCTTTTTCCTTCAGAACAGAATTCTAGGCTACATTTCCTGTGCGGTAGAAGAGATCCAACTTTGCAAGTTGAAAGCAAGGGCAGGAAAGTCATCCCAAGTGTTTTAGTAATTAAACGAATATGCATAATGAACCATATGCCCAAAGGGCCTGTTCTTCATGAGGGCCAGATTTTTGTTTGAATTTTTAATTTTTATATACAGATGAAGCATTCAGTGCCTTCCATCAGCAGTGGGGGAGAGTGTGCAGCAAGGAAGAGTGCAGGGCAGCGCCACGCAGGAGCAGGAACAGAAGATCCTGGAGAAATTGTCTTCTGAAGATTGTGATTCAAATGTGTTTTTCCCCCTCCAGCAATTGTGCTGTCATCTGCTCAGCGTCTTCGGGAGACACACAGAACGAACACCCTGACAGCTTTGTACAGTATGAGTAAAATACAGCGCCGTCAGCCGAAAAGTGTGAAAATCCCAAGAGACAAACAAGGATTTAAAAAAAAAAAAAAACTCGACACCCATCGTGCGTCTGCCATCTTGAATTACGGGAACCCTCCCAAGTCTCTTTCAGCAGCTACAGAAATACGAGATTGCAGGTTCTAGGCCACATATAACAGCAATTTGAAGTGATCAAAGAGGTAGTCTTACCTCTCGAGGAGGGAGCTGTGCAGAGGAGAGAGAAACCGCTCAGAGTGAAGTGCAAATGGGCCTTTCAGCCCCGCCAGCGCAGACTATGCATTTATGGAGTTCAGCAAGGTCTTTCTGTTTTTTTTTAAGATTTATTTATTTATGCAGACAAGAACTGGGGTGTAGGCCAGAGGTGTGGGGTGGTGAGAAGATTCACCAGAGACAGAGCGGGGAGCAGAACAGGCAGATCCACTGAAATCCACTGCTGAGGGGAGCAGCAA
The DNA here is from genome assembly GCA_004024925.1 of Scalopus aquaticus. Classification (NCBI taxonomy): domain Eukaryota; kingdom Metazoa; phylum Chordata; class Mammalia; order Eulipotyphla; family Talpidae; genus Scalopus; species Scalopus aquaticus. The sequence goes on from PVIJ01002000.1 coordinate 80,872, forward strand.
GAGAGACAGGAGAGGTCTGCTGCACCATGTGGGAAGCTCCCTGGCTGGGGATCAAACTCATGCTGCAGTGGCTCCAGACAGCTTCATAGTGCTGAGATTTAACGCGTTGAGCCACAAGGGAGGTCCCAGCAAAGTCTTTCAAACACACAGCTCCTAAGGGTTCCTAACTACCATCACAGAAGAATTGATAAAAATCTTCATTTCAGAGTCATCTAGAAAACTCTGCTACAATCAAAACAAGATAAGAGGTACAGAGCCTGATAAAATTACTCTATCAGCTCCTGCCACACAGATTTGAGTAAGCCCACTCCAGAGCAGAGAGCAGATCTTTAAAAACTGTGTTGGTACCACATTTGAAATGTACAGTGATGTTCTGAACCAAGTAACCAGGTCCTCCGTGAGGGTCACTCTTACACGCGCCTAAGTGGGGATTCACATTTCAGAATGGTGTATGTGTTGATGGGGGAGGGGGCACAAGAAAAAAATGAAATTCACTTCTCTCCACATCTTTGCTGAAATAACCTAACTGCAAAATGCCACACAGCCTTACGGCACTGAGAAAAGATGATGAGGATGGATCTGATCAAAAGTCAAAGTGAAAAACCTTAACTCTTTTTAGGGCACCCCTCCCCCACCTGAACACAGATGCCCTGTCCAGTTCCCAACATAAACACCAGACATGGAATGCAAAACATTTAAGGAGCAAGTAATGATGGGGCTGTAAAGACCATCTCTCACTGTTTTCACTCTTAATTCGCAGTTTACGCCTTTGACACTGGCTGGGTACTTGCTCAAGTGGCCTCAGTGGAAAGACAGATAAACTTCAACTGCAGGCAGAAGACAAAAATTGACAAGGAGCGTCACCTTCCCTGACTGTTTAAATCCTTTAAGGAAGTGTCGGAGCAATTAGAGAGGCAGTGTAATCTTTGCAGAGTGCATTAACACTCTCCGACCTCCCAGAGGACAGATCAGACCTCAGACACATAATGCTTCCCTAAGGGTTTTCAGCCAGTGCCTTTGATCTCTTAGTCACTCCTGTGTTACCATAGGTATCATCCTCATACCAGGCATTATTCATGAGTGCCACTGTCCACCAGCGCAGAGAGGCTCTGCAGTCAAGCAGAAAGCAGGACAGACACCCCAGCCTGAGCCTCAGCGGTATTTCCTGTGTCTTTAAATTAGAGGGGGGCGGGGAGAGGGTGTGAGTCCAGATTTCTGAAAAATACTCATTCACAATTCCCTTATTATTTTTTAGAACCACAAAGTCCATTCTGTAAGAGGGAATTAGTTGCATTAATATACATGGGTCATTCGATGAGCCAGGCAAAAACATCCGATGCTTTTGGTCTAAGAAATGAACTTCATAATAGATTCTTTGAGAAAAGCACCATGTGTGATAAACAATGCCGGAATAAGCAAAAGAAAGCAAGGGGGGAAATCAGATAAACTTGCACTGCGAAATCTTAAGCCTCCCTCTACCCTGCAGTTTGGGCAGCAGGACTCGCTGCTCCGGCAAACACCAATTTCCTGATGAACACGCTCTGTTCCCACTGCTACTCTTACCGCAGAAGCTTGGCTTTTGCCAGTTATTATAAACATTTGCAAGAACTGCTTATCACGATATATTTCTTAATGGATTAGATCTTGGTCAGCTGCTAACAGAGCAGAGAAAAGAATATTCTTTCTATGAAGGCTGCAGCATAGGTTTTCAGAAGGTCTTGCTTGCCTTCCACTCTTCCTCATGAGTAAATGGAATAGCAACTGAAACAGAATATAAATAGGCTAAAAGGTTTCTTTTCTAGTATTTTCTTTTTTCATCTCCCTCCACCTCCCCTTCTATGATGAGGAATTCTGGATCTGAGGGTAGGGTATACTAAACCTCGCTGGTTTTGAACTTCACTATAGACTTGGCAAAATGCTCAGGTGAGAGACAGAGACTGAAATCCACATGATTTGCTCAAGACCATCCTAGTTGTCCTCTGTTGACACAAGATCTGAAGCCTAAAGCATTTAGACCAAAGTAAATACATTTTCCTAGAATCAAGGAGGGTCCCCTTTGATGATGGGTACAGTAAAGGATTTTTTTTTTTTTAATGCGACTACAATGAAATAGGAGAGCTGGAAACCAGCTATACATTTAAGCAAATTTAGGGTTAGCATCTTCAAACCTAAACTTAAGAACAATGGTAAATGAAAATATATATCTACAAAAAGCAATTTAAGAACTTTCAAACCTTAACTAGCAGGGGAAAAAAATATTCACTGAATACTTTTAGTTTGACAGTGCTAATGTCCAAAACAAAGTAACTAAAATAATTGAAAAAATATATACATCCACTATGCATTTTCTGAGGTTTTAAAAAAAAACTGTTTAGGTTTTGTAGCTTTCAAGGAATGCATGCTTCTGCTCTAACGAAAACTAATCTTTTGTAATTAACTGAGGAAGGAAATGCCCTCTGGAAGCAAAAGGATTTGATACTCTGATTTGAAGGTGTGTCTGTGTACACACACTCACACACACACACTACATCATGCCTAAGCAACTTCAAAACTTAACCAATGGCAGGGCATCACATTTTAGCTACTGTACAAGAAAAGGAAAGAGAAGAGAAAAGATAAAAAAGAAAAGGAAAGAAAACATGTTTAAAATGATGAGTTACTCTGTGTAGTCTGTACCAATCTGGCAATAATGTGGGTTTTATCCTTGTGCATAAAGATGAACACACCATAGAAAATATGAGAAATTATTATAAAAATGGAGCAGGAGATTAAACAACATGATAATTTGAATTTTTTTACTAATATAATGATTTCTGCTGATAGATGATTGTATCAAATTAAAAATAAATTGCTGAAATTAAAATCCCCAAGAAACAGTCCACAGAAATTTACCCTGGGTTTTTCACCATTTATGAGTTTCTATCGCCACCTGCAGGACTATCTTTTCATAAACTCAAGCAACGACCAGACTTCTTGGTTCTTTCTGTTTCTTTTCCTTTTCCTTTCTTTTCTTCCTCCTCCTCTTCTTCTCCCCCCCCCCTCTCCCCCTTCCTCCCCCCTCACTCCCTCCCTCCCTTTCTCTCTCTCTCTCCCTCTCTCCCCCGCCCCCATGCTACATTCCAGGAATCAATTAGTTTCCTTTGGTAAATGTATACATTATTCAAAGTATAAAAATCACTAATAAATTGCAAAATTAAATTCAAGGAAACAGGAGCAGGTGACAGAGGCCAAGGCAGCCAGCATTTTTAACAGGTAAACACAAATCACATCTTCCTATTTTGCAAAGTAGGATTCTGTGGGAAAACAGCCTATAGGAAATTCCTTACAAAATGGGATCAGTTACAAAAAGTTTCTCCTTGCTTGTACCTGGCTTACCTCAGAGCAGAAGAAATGCTGCTAGCAGCCATCCAGGCTGTTTTTGTGTTGCTTTTTAAACAGAGGACCAAACACAATACAATATCTCACTCAAAAGTGTTATTGGAGCTCAATAAAGGCAAGACTGAGTTCTAACAGCAGAAATCAAAAAACGTCAACATCTCCGAAACACAGTAGCGCTGGTTACCACTATCATCCCATCATCTCGTCATCGTCTTTATCATCGCGGTCTCCATAAAGCCTTGCAGGGAGATACTTGGGCTGCGGGAGACCCGGGCCGGATGCACGTGGAATAAAAATGCGGATTTATGTACCTCCCAGGCACATCAGCCCTCTGAGAAGCAACTCTCAGGCTTATAAAATATTTTCTAATGTAAGACTTGAGGGAAAATATGCTTTTTATGTCTTTTAATAACAGGATCCCTGGATACTACTGAGATGTGTTTCATACTCAGCAACTAAACTGTAATTGTGATGCTAAGACCGAAAGTCCCGCGTTGTAATGCTGGCGTAGGGCTGAGGGTCATCTGTTAAGAAGTCACAAGAACATGGGAAAATCCCATTTCTGATGCCCCAGACTCTCCCCCAGTGGATGGACATGAAAGAGCCTCTCATTGAACATCCCCTAGTCCCATGCTTTTCCAGACTTAAAACAGTAGCTATGAGGGGGAGGGGGGGGTCTCATTTTGACTTCTATTGAGCTAAGAAATAGATATTTTTCCCTCGACAAAATGAAGCATCCCTGGCAATCAG
>PVIJ01002000.1:85099-175791 GCA_004024925.1 Scalopus aquaticus
TTTTTTTTTTTTTTTTTTTTGGTAAAAGTGAGAGCTAGACTACCAGGCCAATGAAAATCTTAAAAACACCAGCTCTGCTACTTGAAAGGCCAATGACAACCCCAAGATGGCAAGAGAGGTGACAAAGACCCCTTCCTAAACCATAAATCAAATGGCAAAAAGACCACACAGCCTAGTCAACCCACCCAGACCTCAAAGCAGGTCTCTCTCCATAAACATCAGGTCAGGCAGCTAGAATGATTCCCAGCCTCCCTCCTAAGTGTCACTTGTGGTGGCTCTAATTACAGGCTTCCCCGCAAGCAATAAAAGGGCCCAGGACTGGCCAGGCCCAGCCAGACAATGGAGACCGCACGCTACCACCTGACGTGCAGCCCCAGAAGATCAGCCAGCGAGGCTAATAAAAGTGACAGCTTAGAGACAGATGACAAAGCCTGGACCGCAAAAAAGGCAACATCAAATTAGCCAGAAATGTAAGTGCTGAGCATGGTTCTTCAACAGGTCAAAACCAAAGCCAGGAATTGTTTATAACTGTTTTCACACACCCTAGTGCACGTGCTCTCTTTGCTCCTCTCATCTCTAAATATTCTTTTCCCTTTTTGCATCATACTTCTGTTTGCATATCCAGGTGTCTCAGGCAGAAACAGATGGAGGGGGAGCAGCATCCAATTCTGGAAGAATCAAAAAATAAAACACCCCTAGATGCAGAGGCTGTTGATCCCGGTGAGTGATTTGCCAGCACCCCCCCGCCCCCCCGCATTGGTTCTCCTCCGGGCTCTGGGCAGGGAAGTGGTGATTTCCACCACCCCTGGATGGACAGGGGCAGGAAAAGGCATATCAGGCAAGATTATGAAGTGGTAGGTTGTCTCTAAATTTTACCTACTGAGGGGCCACAGATGTTTTGGTCAGAGGAGTAGCTGGAATAAAAGGAAACCAACATCTGGACATGGATGTTTCCTAGGAGTTCCAGCATTCTCCCAACAAGCATTGCTAGATGCCTGCTATATACCAACAGTATTCTAAGCAGTAAGGACATCCCCAAAGATAAAAGACCGGGCCTTTGCTGCAGCTCCCAGCATCCTAAAATAATCCTTCCATCATTAGGCTATGCTATTGACACAATGGATTAATTCTTTTACCTGAGATACTAGGTCATCAAAGTAAAGTCCCTTCTATGGTCAATGTGAAAAAACTTAGGCCACGTGTGAAAAGGACACTCACAGTCTTGAAGGGAGAACCAGCTGCTTTTGTATTTGGTGGTTCCACACACATTCATTGGCCCTCGCAATGGCTGAGTCTGAAACATGAATTCCAAGCACGTGATGCAAAGGTTTACACCTGTGCCCTCTTCTCAGGTGGATCTTCTACATGCTCTCAGACAAGGCACCTCTGCAATGAAACAGCAACTCTGTGTGTGCCTGTGCGCGTGCAGGGGTGAGTGTGCTCTCTTGAGAACATTCTCTGAGTGTGAAGCCAACACCACTTCCTCCCACCAGATATTTTCACATTTGTAGTTTATGTCATATTTTTAAATATATTTCCATGCCTAGAATCAAAAGGGCAAATTTCATTGTCTTAAGGTGCGTCTTAATAAATAAAATGTTACCTCTTTGGTTTCAAATATAACAGGAGGAGGTAGAGGGAGGTTGGGGGAAGAAAAATGAGGGCAGCAAAGCAAAAGGAGGGGTGGTGGGAAGAGGGAGATGGGGGAGAAGAAGAAAGTAAGAGTGGGAAGGACAGGAAAAGTGGAAAGGTGGGAGGAAGATGATGGACAGTGACCACTTAATCTGAAAAGTTCATCTTTTTATCTTGATAGCTAACAGATTGTGAGACACTGACAAGCAATGATTGTGGAAAGGGAGGGGGAGGGGCAAGCTGAAAGAGGGGGCTCCAGGCCAAGGAGTCACGAAACCTCTAGGGTCTGTTCTTTAAGACTTAAGACCTTATGTCCTTTGGGTAGATTCCCAAAAGTGGTATTGCTGGGTCACTAAAACACTAATCCAAAAGGATACATGCACCCGTATGTTTATTGCAGCACTGTTCACAATAGCAAAGGTATGGAAGCAACCCAGAGGTCCAAAAATAGATGATTGGATCAAGAAGATGTGGTCCATATACACAATGGAATACTATTCAGCATTCAAAGAAGATAAACACATGCAATGTGCAGCAACATGGATGGAATTAGAGGGGATCATACTCAGCGAAACAAGCCAGAAAGAAAGAGAAAAATATGGAATGGTTTCACTTATAACAGGACTATAGGGAAACCAAATAGGAAAGAGACACTTGGGGGATTGGGGGGGGGGAGGATAAAGACACAAAATGGAGTAGAAAAGGACACAAGGGACCACGGAGATGGCTCACGGGTGAATTGGTGGTGGGTTACCCAAGGGGAATACAAAATGTAAAAGATATAAATAAAAATAAAAATATATATTAAAAAAAAGACTTAAGACCTTACAATCAGGGTCAAGTTCAAATCACCAGCAGGACATCTTTGGACAGTCGAGTGGACTAACTGAACTCACTGGAATCTGCCTAAGACCAGGGTCCTAAGTGGAAACTCCCAGTTGTGGGAGTGTGTGGTTGCAAGTGCATCTCAAACAGGAATCTTCGGGGGGCAGTGGTGAAGTGAGAGAGGTCCCCCGGGGCTGGACCGATCACACAAAAGGAGGGGTCAATCGTCCACTTCCCTAACAGCACAGCAGCACGTGTGAAGACAATGTCTGCTGCTCCAGGAGCAGAAAAATAAAGATCGAATGTTTACTAGTCAAAACGGGGGATGTTCCCCAAATACCAACTGGTTTCCGAGTTTGTAGCTATGTTCTGAGGAAAGTGCAATTCAATTATAAAGTCGAAAAATGTAAACATGAAAATAGGCTAAAATAGTTAATAGTGTCCTTTTAAATTTTCAACAGATAATCTTTTAATGCAATTACTGTAATTTTATTAAATGGCATAATTAGTTAATGCCTGAGAAGTTGTCAATAGAAGGTGCAATTATGTTGTAAAAATTATAATCACAATGTGCAATGATGGATTGTTCTTATGAAAAAAATGCTGGAAAAAACTTTCAAATATTTTTGAAAGTGTACTATGCCATATTCTGGGAGAGAAGGAAGATTTGGGGAATCAGCTAATAAATGTTAAATAAGCAGTAGGCCTGTTTTAAGTTACATTTGAGTTTTATAACCTATGCATTTTGCGTGTGTGTGTGTGTGTGTGTGCGCGCGCATGTGTGTGTATACGCACTGAAAATGATTACAAAAAGTCCAGAGAAAATGGACATCATAACTGTGGCTTTTTATTGCAATTTTAAATGAAATTCTCTTAAACTGAGCTGCCACAGAGCACACACCTACCGCAGAGCTATCTGCTTTGCACGTACACCGTGACTTCTGGTGGCTGTGAAAATATCCACCAAAAATAGAACAGAATGCAGGTGCATCCAGTTGTGAGTAAACTGGTGATGGAATACAAAGACAAAGCAAATCTTCTAGTTACAGTTAACACCTAAATACCTAAAGCGTCAAAAAGATATTTGACCAGCACTATTTTAAGAGCCCAATCTGAACACAACATTTCCATTGCATTTGTTATCTGGACCGAGGCAAATTCAATCCGAATGTTCTTTGGGTCACAGAAGGGATCAGAACAGAAGGAATGCTCAAGGTGTCCTGCGAAGTTTCTACTAAATTGTTCTCTCAAAATGTTCAAGGCAGAAACATTTTGTTTTCCATATGACCTCCACATCTTCATGAGTGTGTGTGTTATATGTGTACCTGTGTATGTATGTGCAGATGTATGTTTATACTATGTGTGGGAACATGAGTTCATGGCTGTAGATATGAGTGTGCATGTATGTGTGATTGCAGATACACATGTATGGACATGTGTGTATGTATGTGGCATGCAGATCTGTGTATGTATGTGGGTGTATTTGGGGAGTGGGTACTTACACACACACTGTGTTGGAAGTTCTGCTATTCTTATTATTTTTCAATTCAAAGTGAGATGATTCCACATTTCTCAGCATTCTAAGATCCTGAAAAGCTAAGAATTCAGCATATGTAAATACAGACTATAGTGAAAAGGGGAGAACTGTATTTTTAACCTTATTGGGTGAGGGGGAGGCTGGCTGAAGCTTCAAATTATGTGTCATGCTGCAGACTCTGTCAACTATGAAGAAGAAATTCTTCATTTTCCTACACTCAAAAAAAAATACAGGAAAAAAAAGTCACAGATGTTAAAATCATAGTTTTATGAAGATACCCATTGATATATGGTAGATTTAGATTACTTTTTAACATCAAACGCCCAAGTAAGAATTTAATAAAATAAGGAATCCATCAATGCCCCTCAGACTGGCCTCCTTGATGCAATAGGTGTGCCTGAAAGATTGGCAGAAAAATGAAACTATATGAATGCAGTTCTCGTACGGAATTAGGAGTCCTCTGCTATTAAAAATAATCTTTCAATGAAGCCATCTGTCAAGTCAATGGTATTTTGTTAAATGAAAAAAAATAAGGCATTTCTGTCATAATATGACTCTAGGTCTTTCTATAGAAAATATTGGGGTCTGTAAAATAAAAGTACCCAATAGACAAACAAAACAAAAACCATACATATGATTAGTTCTACCATACAAATATCACAACACAAAATTATATTTGAGACTAAATTCAATTCATCTTAATTACCACCAAATAATGTATCTGTACAGAGCCAGGGGTATATTCCCCAGAGCATCTCCACACACCAGATATAAGAACCTCTATCTCTGATACTGTTTGAAGGTATTCTGCAGGAGTGGGTTATTGTACATAGTTACTCTTCTCTACCATTTCCCCCTATTTTGCACAACCTGAAATTCTTGAAGAAAATATGAAAAACTTTGTTCATTTAGTCATTTCTAGTCCTTATTCTCCTCTTGAAAACTCTTCTCTACCTGATCTAAGGGTTTTCCCAGAAAGTGGATAAAATAACACAGACACCAATTTGGGGCTAGAGTTACCTCCTGTCCCTGCAGGAGAAGGAAAGTTCCCACCAGGGACCAGTTCAGCCAAAGACACATCAGTAAAGTGAACCCCTAAATATCACTTTTTCTAATTTGCAATAGAGAAAGCTCTTCAAATGCAATCCTGTTGTTCATAAATCCTTGGGTTAAGCCGTCGCTTCAGACCACCATGAAATCGCCTGTCCTGTGATGCCCAGGCAAGCAGTGGAAACATAAGTCATCACATTGATGAATTAAAATCAATGGAAGCTTCCTGTCCTCGGCAGATCACAAGGGAACATCGGGGTGCACTGCCCATGACAAATACGATACTCACCACAGGGGAGCAAGGGGGAGAAGAGGCCAGACTCAGGGCCTCCCCGGTGGCGCAGCGGTTAAGCACTGCGCTGTGGAGCTGTCAGCAGCGGCGACGCGAGTTTGATGCCCGGCCAGGGAGAATCCCACATGGCACGGTGGACCTCTCCTGCCTCGCCCGTGGCTCCCCTCAGTAGTGTGCTTCCATCAATCTGCCTGTGCTGCTCCCCATTCTGTCTCTGGTGAACACTCTCGCCACCCCACGCCTCTGGCCTGTACCCCAGCTTGTGTGCATAAATAAATAAATCTTAAAAAAAAAAAAAAAGAGGCCAGACTCAGTGTCACGGCCACCCTCTCACCTTCTTTGTCCACTTTTCAGAAAGGCAACCCATAATGGATCCCCTGTGCAGAGGCCGACACCCAGCCACAGCCCGTGGGATCCAGCATGGCGCTCTGCAGGCAGGTTCCATGCCCACGGGGAGGCAGGATTCACGAAGGAAAAGCTCTTTCCAAAAGAATGAAAACCTGGCTACTCATCATGTCACTTTTTAAAAAGTAAAGAGGAAACCACAATATAGATAATATACATAGATTTTTAATTTTATCCCAGCGGTACAATCTCTACATACGCTTACTTGTTGCTTTAATTTTCATTAGAATGAGTTTGTGTTCCATTAGCATATTTATCCCCTAATCAACATGTCTCTCAGAGAAAGAATGATTCGGAGACACATACAAATAAGTGTGGTTGAAGACCATTTAGATCCCTGAGGTCACTGCGCTCTTTGGTTTGTCTAATGGAAGTAGGGTGTTTACGATGGCACGTCGCCTCAGATGTACAGACCTACACATCAACATCAGTGTAGACAACGATGTCATGCTCATCACAGAAAGCCCCGCTTACATCTGTTGCCCGGCAGCTGACCTCCCTTACCCAACTGACCCACTTAGTGACCCCCACCCCTTCTAGTAACCACTATTTTTTCTTATACCCTAAGAGTGTGCTTTTGTTTTTATTTTACTAGTTCACTGTTTCTAAATCTACCATGTACATGAAATGATATGCCACTTGTTTCTTTCTGTTTGACTTATTTCCATGGCATAATAGCCTCTGGGTTCATCCATATGGTTGCAAATGGTGGGATTTCATCTTTAGTTTTTATAGCTGAGTAGTATTCCAGGGTGCCTATGTTTTTAATGAGCAGAGATAGTTTGGAAGTGACTGTCATACCAGTAGAAATAAAAGCATTCTCTAATAAAATGACACTTCATCAGCTGAGGGAGAGGAGACATCCACCTCCCTATAGCTGCAGTACACCGAGCTCCATGTGGCGTGAGCAAATGAGAAATAAATATCCATGTGCAGAATTTCAAATGAAAACAGAAAACTAACTGTGTTTAAGTGAGCACTCTTCAGGACAACACACACACACTGTATTCATGCATCATTCATAACCAACTCTACATTTTTTGCCCATGTGGAAAACCACAGCCATATACACACAGTGGCGCCCCCTACAGTCTTGTTAACTCATGTGTCCGAGCAAACTCACGCTTTGGTGAACAGCATGAAAAGGCACCTTCCCCTTCCTTCCCAGAGGCCTTAGAGATTTGAAAGGCTGGTGAGGTGGTCCCTGCATGCCAGCCTGGCAGTGGGCTCTGTGGTGTCCATAGGGGACAGATGGGCACAAGTGGCTGCTGCCCATTTAGAAGCCCCCCACAAGAGGCCCTATTTCTATTCATTCGTTCTAATCTGTCTTCAGATCAGGCCTGCAGCCCATTAATCATTTCTGTCACTCCCCCACAGAACCCAGGGCATCAGATCTCTGTTTTTCTAAAAATCACAGTGCCAGAAACTAAGCTCAAGAAAGAGGAAATTCCCTCTCAAAGGGGCTGGCTGTGGTGCTGACGGGAAGAAGCAACCAATGCAGCTGACTTTTCTTTTTCACCCAGAATTGCGTAGAACATTTCATGGAAAGTTTTTAAAGAGAATTCATGTGGAAAGTGGAGGGGGGGAGACTGACAAGCACCCCAACACATGAAGCCACCAGCTGAGGGGAACACGAGAAAGGGAAGTAGGTAAATAAACATGAAGGCAAAGACAGATGTGTGCTAACAAAAATCCTCATTAATGTCTTTATTAACAGCCATTGTTTTAGTAACTTCAGACCAAAATCAAAGTATACTAAAGGTCAGGTCCACAGCCATACCTGATCCTCTATATCCTGAAGCAGATAAAAAGCTATAATTAACTAGACCAAACAGAATGGCCCTTTGATAGCAAAGAACATCTTCTCACAAGCTGATATACTTGTTTGCATAATAAGTGTGGAAGTGCCCTTGAACCCACTGAACTCTGGAGCTTTTTTTTTTTTTAAGTGAAGAGAGAATACTGACAACAGAAAGCGGGAGAGAAGGAGTATCACCACAACTTACCACTCAATCACTCCTGCCATTTTACACTCAATGGCAATCTTCAGATACCCCTAAACTAATGGCCCCATAGATATAAAACACGGGCAGGTGGCAGTCTTGGGTTTCTCCTCTCCTGTCTGACAAAACCCAATCTGATCAAGGACAAGTCCCCTTACAAAGAGAGAGAGATGTGAAATGAGGGAGAGGCCTCATGTCAACTCTCAGATCCTTCCAAGATTCACGGACTCTTGGTGGTTGACGTAGATTGTGTTAGGATCTCTTGCAGCTCTGAGATTGTGTGATTTCGTGATACTCGTAGGATGAACAAATGTTAAAGACACCGCCTATATAACCAAGTCTAGGGTCATATATTATACAAAGATCACAATTACAATGAAAATTTCCATACAGGCATAAACTTCAGCTATGTTGAAAATGTAGGCTTCTGTTTCCTGTTTGTAAAATAAAATTCATCTGCATTTGTATTTGAGACGCAGAAGCAAAAAAAAAAAAAAAGGAGTAAACTGAATGTAAAAAAGGAAGCTTACCACGAATGCTATTGTACTTCTCAATGTAGATTCCCACTGGAAGCAGCTTTTAAGAAATTGTATTGTATTCCATATCGCCATGGTGATTCTTTTCACGCGATCCACATCCCTCGATAAGATCTGATTTAAAAAAATGGAAAGCTGGGAATCAGATTTAAATACAGCAAATATTCTCTTTAGAACAGGCAGTGTGATCATTTAAATTATATTTTGTGTAGCTTCCAATTTAAGAAAAAATAATAGAAAAAAGTCCTAATACTTCTAAAGCTCTTTTTAAAATATGATCATCAATAGAGGGGAAAAAAATCAAATCCATTTTTAGCTCTATTTGATAGAAAATAAACTGAGTCAGTAAAAACTACAGCAGCCAGGTAGTTGGTGTATATAAATTTCTGTGTGTGTGTGTGTGTGTGTGTGTGTGTGTGTGTGTGTTTGGGAGAGAGAGAGAGAGAGAGAGAGAGAGAGAGAGAGAGAGAGAATGAGTATAAATATTTAGTTTTGAAAAAAATGGTTACTTATAGTACAAAAATTTAAAAAGTGCAATGTCCAAGTATTCTAGTTCATCTAATCTAGCAAAAGTCTATTAAAAAAAGGTATATAGTTCTGGGAAGGAAATATAGTTCTCTCACCTCCTAGCCATGCAACCCTGGGGAAGTTTCTTCACGTCTCTCATAAACAATGGGCTTGATTTTAATACTATTGCCTTTATTGCAGGTTATAATACTCTAACCTGACTGTGGAGAGAATTAAAGGACTAAGCGCCTAACATATTGAAAAAGCTTTTACAAATTTGTATCATAAGCACAAGTTTCAACTTTATGAATGTGGGAGCACTAAGTGGTGACAGGCAGTGGGGAGGGTCCTCTATACCCTAGGAGCTCAGCCCCAAGCCCCTGCTGCGGCCAGAAGCAAAGGCCACCCCACTGGTGATTCGAGTTTGGCACAGGAAATGTCTTTTCCCCCAGTTGTAGGCAGATTCATTTCAATTTGTTTGCAAAGCAGCTACTCCACCTAACTCAACTCAAGTTTTAACTTTCAAGTAAACAGAGCAAAAGGCAATAATAATAATAATGTTTTTAAAAAGACATTTGCTCAGATTACACAAAATAAATATTACACTCCATGTTACGGCAGACCAAAACAAAGCATTTGGATGAGCCCCTGGAAGACATTAAGGCCTGTCCCGAATGTGCCCAGAAGTTCATGAGAAACAAAAGAATGATAAGATGCCTTTATATTGAACTGCTTTACGAAATCCACAGCTGCTCACCCCACAGGAAGTAGTGGAAGTAATAAACACTTTCAAAAGAGGACACTTTGTTCTTTGTCACACAACTAAAGAGGGACAGTCGGTACAGAATGAAATCTGAACTGTGTCTAAATAGGACAGGGAGGGACCTTGAAAAAAAATGCAAAGGTCATGTTGAAAAAATGAGACACTTTCCCTTCTGGGACCCAGTCTTTGCTTTTGGATGAACTGATGAGAGAGCAATTAAGGGCAACAGGCAGAGGGAGAGATAGTTAATTCAATCTGAGGTAAAATGCCAACACATCCCAAATTTAGATACCCCAGAAGAGGTAGGAGCAGCTGTGGGTAAATCCAAGGTCAGAGGCCTCTCAAGCTCCACTGGGTTATTTTCTGTGTCAACTCCACGGGCAGAACACATCCTGAAATCTCACAGGATGGGGATGAACGGGGTTAGGTATCAAGGAGGGCCCGCAGGACAAGTATACTTGGGAGAACTTCATGGGGTCTTGTCACTAGGAATTTCTGTTTGTAGAATGATCAGAAGTTAATGGAGGGATGACACCTCCTGAAGTTAAGAGAAAGAAGAGATGGGAATAGAGAGGAGGAGAAAGGGGGAGAGATGCAAGCATGGAAAGACAAAGAAGCTCTGGAGGTGCAGGGTGTGAAGTGTACCAGTGTTGCAGAAGAATCTCCATGAAAGGAGGAGAAGCACTGAATGGGTGTCCATTCTCCCCCTCCCCCATTTATAGGAAGCCACCTTAGACCACAAGTCTCAGCTTCCCATGAACCGCACTTCCTGAGCAAGGGCAGGGAGGGAGCAAGGCAGGTGTATAAACGGAGGTGGATGTATAAACTGAGGAGACACATAGAAGATGTGTGGAGACACTTGGAAGAGGTAGGTGGGTGAGAGACAAAATGGGGAGACCTCTCCTGGCCAGGGCAGAGACAACGGGAGCCATTAGCGTGACCTCGTGGTGAATATATGCTGTATTTTGAATTCTGAGTCTCCCCTTCTGCCCCAGTTCTCTGGGACCTGCCCCCCGCTTTCTTGGGATTCCCTGCCAGGAGGCGCCTTACACTTGTGGCAAGTTTACAGGTTCAGCAGCACCATTTGGGATGGAGCCAATTTGACTGGGCACCTGCCCACAAGGCGACGGGTCATCTTTGAATGGGAAACTATTATTTGAAATCCGCGTGTGTGTGTGGGTGTGTGTGTGTGTGTGTGTGTGCGTGCGTGTGTGCACCAATTCTATTAAAAATGTTTCACACGAAGATTCTGCTTCCTTTGCCTTTGTGCAAGCAGACAGCCATGTCCCCTTTTAGAGCAAGTACCCCTAACAGTTTGGGGTCCCTAGGTAGCCCTCCATCACGTGCTAATGAATACCAACAAACCAATCTGCAGCTCCCACCTACCTTTTTGGAGAGTTTTCGGCCATCTTCAATGAAGCGCTTTTCTCTGGGAGTGAAGGACCTGATACTCGCTTTGACCTAGGAAGACATCACTGGTTAAAAGGACAGCATTCAGACTGCCTTTATTTTGCTCTTATTCTTAGTCCCTGGAAGAACATGGACAGCAAGGCCTCAGCTTCATGGCCTCTGCAGGAAGCAGAGAAATGGCAGGTGGGTACCATGTGATCCACATTTATTTCAGGGGTCTCAGTTCATGACCCTCATTTTGGTAGAACCGGTGGGGTCTGGGAGAATCCACTTTGTTAATTCAGTGAAAGTATTTCCAGTATATTGGTATCATAAAGCTTTCAAACAAACATCTCTTAGAAATGACTTCTTCACACCAAGGTTTGGAACTGCACTTTCACCAGTAATGCCTGCACGTGATTATCAGGTTTCCAGCTGGTTCAAACATCGTTCCACTCTCCATGAGTCCAGAAAGTCAATGCATGAGTCATTTTTTTAGCTCCACTTTATAGAAAATAAACTGAGACTCAAAGGGATTAGGTGGTTTGTCCAAATCACCTTCCTAAGGAAAGTGCCAGGGAATAAAATTCCAAACTTTCTCCTCTACATCAGCAAGAGGACAGAAAAATCACTTTCTATTTCAGGCTTTTCCCCCTTAAACTCAGGTCTTATGTGTGAGCATATTCTATAAAAAGTGCTTTCCAGAAGAAAGCACGAGATGAAGGGTGATCTGAGGGGCCACACACACACACACACACACACACACACACACACACACAATTCTCCCGAAGGGGAAGGGAAGATGTGGGGAAACGAGGAAGCAAAGCAGAGTCCCAGGGTGCCCATGTTCCTGGCAATGAAACACCCAGCACCCTGCACGGATGTGGGGATAGCCGCTTAGATGCAGAACGAGAAGCCGAGGGAACGGGAGTTGGCAGCACCAGAAAGATGGGCACCTAGAACCTGACTCACCCACTCACTAGCACATGGGCCCTACTGTTTAGTTTCATTTGCTCATCACAAAATGGCATTAATGATGCTGCTGTACCAGGCTGAGTGGAGGATTCGGTGAAATGATGTCAGAGCCTGGCCCCAGTGGTGACTCACGTGGCAGCCAGTCTCACAGTTAATGTCAGAGCACCAGGGCCCTGCACTCTGTTTACAGCTGGGTTAGCCTTTCCTTCCTCCCGCTGTTGACTCCTCCAGCCTACAGCGACAAGAGCACTGCCCTGCTTCCCAGGAAGCCCTGCTGATGTCGGCCCACACACGTGTCCACCGGGAAACGGCCCTGTATTTCCCAAGAAGTTATGCCAGTTTTAGGCACTGCTGCAATTTCCTATTTTAATTGATTGTTCCATAAATCATTGCAATACAATCACGGATGAAAAGAGTTGAAATCAACATTTTCTAGAACGCCTTGACAAAGGTCAGTCGCTAAACAGAGACTCATAAAGACAGTGGTTTTATGCCAAAACAACCTATATACAGAGCTAATTCTATATTCAATTCTCTATAAATGAATGTACTCTATATTTGGATATTCAATTCTATATCCATGTGTGTTTTTAAAGTATACCCCACACTGAAGATACTAAAACTAGAAATGATTATAGATGTGTTGGATGTGGCTTATGTAAGACAAAGGCTATAAAACTAAATAGATCATACTTAAAAAATAGTTTAGTCCATATGCAACTATTGGCAAATGAATGTCTATTTACATAAAATTAAATGTACAAGATACCTTTTAAAATTTCTCCTTTAATTGCAGATTCCTATTGGATAGCTACTTGTTTTAGTAATTTTGGAAAGTGGGAAACCAGTGTATTAATTAAATCACATGTCAGAGGCTTGGAAAGCTGCCTGTACAACAGTCAACTGTTGTTCTAGAAGAAGATTATAGGCAAAAAGCTAAAAGCCAACTCCCACCTTTCTTTTCTTTTTTAATCTTGACTTCTAGACTTATTGAGACTTGAACTCCATCAATTCTAGCGGCTTGATAGGATTAATACAAACTAGGAGCTGGAGGGTTTAGCACTGATTTTAAGGCTGAGTTTTAAAACATAGTCCTTCACTCTCTGTAGCTACAATTCTGAAACATTTGCCATGGATGTGAATGTCTCCTGGCTGGTCCCTCTTTCACTTTTGACATAGAGAAGCTGCTAAGTATGGCCCACTTAGACTTACCGGATTATAGATGAGCTCCATCTCCAAATAAATAACTCCTTTAAAAGCTTGTTCTAAATCCTTATTCTTCAACATGTAACAATTAGGTTGTCCATCTCTAATCTGTCATAAACAAGATAAAACACAAACTTTCTATGAGATTTATACTGAATAACTTGAAGAAACATTGTCTCAATTAGGATTGAATGCAGACACAGTTGAATCAAATATTAAATCCATCATAAATTAAATTTTAATTCCAGTGCTATTATAACTGGTAAGATAAAGTAACAATCAACAGGCTGAAACTGGTACATTGGTGGAAATGCGGAAACTTAGGGGAGCAAATTAGGAATAAGTTCACAAGAGTGTCCTTTCAAGAATCCCATATTTTCTCTCTTAAAAAAATGTGATCATTCTACAAAATTCCTAGTCTGGACTTCTCAAGATCATCAAGTTGTGGCAAAAGGCAAAGACTATGAAATTATGACCCAGCAGAAGACTGGAGATAAGATGATTAAATCCAATGTGATACCCTGAGTTGGATTCCGGAACAGAAAAACAGATACTAGTGGAAAAATTGGTAAAATCCAAATAAAGACCAGAGATTAGTTAGCAGTCACATGTAATGTTAGTCTAAAAGCTGTCTCGTGGCAATGTAAGACATTAACATTAGGGCAAACTCTTGTGAGGAATATATGTAAACTGTATATTCTTTGAAATGGTTTCACTATCTAACTTTACTCTAAAATAAAAGGGTTATTCAAATATTTTTTTAAAATGCATAAAAGACTAACAAAATGATTAGCATTCACAGTCATGAAGCTATGCAAACAAAATAAATTGCGGCGCTAAAGTGGAGGTCAGAATCAGAAAATACTCAAAATGGGCACAGCTGGCAAACTTTCAGAATACACTAGGTTGGCTCTATGGATAATCCTCGCTGGGGCCGCCAAACTCACCAGCTCCATAGCCCAGGCTGCCTATGGAGTCTGGCATGTAAGACATCTAAACAAAACATCCTCTATATCATATTTCAAACCACTTGGTCCCATTAAGGCGTTCACTTTCAGATTTGATAGCAGCACTGCTTTTATTATACACAATAGTGGAATATGTATTGATTAATCTACTGGCTTTTAAGAAGCCTACCCGTTAACTCAAAGGGGCATCAGCAAAACCCAAGCTTACCAACAATTCCATTTGGAATCATGATGATCAGTGATTTGAAATAACAGAGGAAATTTGACAGCATGGAATTTGAGCCATATTTTAAAGAACTATTGCTGTCACTCCAAGTACTCAGCACAAGTGTTCTTATAAACAGAGGGGGAAATGAGTTGAATAAGCCACCACGGAGCGGGGGTGGGGTGAACAGAGCAATTCCACTTTACAAGGGAGAGGTCACCTTCCTTCCCAAAGTCACCCCACCTCTCTCAGATTGAATAGATTTTAAACAGAAGGATGGTTTCCTGCCCATGGCTCAGCGGAAGGGGGTACCCCATAAAGCCTTGGTTTCCTTCCTAAACGGTGTCCAAACAGGATTCTGAGCTTCCTCCTTTATCCACAATCTCACTTAATAAATGGTGGGTGTTAAAGTTGAAAGAAATAAATACAAAAACAGCATGACAATTTGCCAAGCTGACGGTGGGCCAAGTTAGCATCGCTCCAACCCGCAGTCGTTGTGCTGTTATCTTAAAATTTCCATGATTTCTTAAGGGTGAGGGAAGGTCAAGAGAAGAACAAGAGGTGTCATTATAAGAAGAAATCGTTTCTAGTAAAAGAAGTGGGTTCGCTTTTCTTTTTTGATTTGGTAGATGACTGTGTCTTCTTCGATGTCCTAACACTGTGTCAAAGTGACACAATCTAACACAAAATCAACCCGGGACAACATGCATTAAGGTTGTTCATGTTTGACACATGAATGTTAAATGTTAATGCTAAATGATCTTAAACGAATTACAATTTGTTAAGTTTAGAAAAGCTTGAAAAATTATAGAAAAAAAAAAACTAAAATCCCTTTGAACTTCCAAAAATGTTACAATCCCATTTCTCTAGATGGAAATTAGATAGGAATTTTTATTAAGATCTATGCTCATAAATATATCCTTGATAAAAAGTATTTAAATTCTTGGTCTGAGTGTCTAATTACATGAATTCTGTCACTTCATTGTGTATCTATCCATATGATTTGTTAACTTTTCTGTATTAATGAATAAATTAGCCTCATTTCTTGAAACTGCTGTATAAGATTAAAAATATGGAAAAACACAATTGATTGCTTCTGTTGGTGAGCATTTGGTTGATTTCACTTTTTCAGTTTTTCTGCTACAAGGAAGTTTTTTTTGGCAAATATTAAGGACAGGGAAAGAAGAAATATTCTACTTTGTAATTGGTACATAGTTGGGTAAAGAAAAATCAATGCATTTGACTATTTAGTGGTATAATTAAACTTTGAAAATAGCCAAAGAAATTATTTGAAGATATTATAATGCCCCCTGTCTTCATGTAGCTGTAGTTTCAACACAAGAATATAGGACAAAAATTTCTGTTATTACAACCTAACCTCCTGTATAAGATCATTTATATGATAAGAAATGAAAGTTAAACTCATATTTTTCTTGTTGTATATTATGCTTATTGTTTACACACAGAGCTCTAAAAATTATTTCTAACAGTCTATAATTGTAAAACCTCTGCTAATTAGGACAACTGAAGCAAAGTCAAAAGAAAATTCAGAGGAGCAGACACACGTGGACACCCCCCATACACCCACTCTCTCACACACACTTTGTTCTTTAAGTATGGAATAGTCACTTTAGTGAGAACCTAAGCTAAATTTTGAGTGGTCTGTCAGGCAAGGAAAAAGGGAATGACAGTTTTCAATTGATGCCAAAATACTGTCTATGAATTTTCTTTATATTTATAGGTAATATCAAATATTGTCAGATAGAAAGTATATGCAAATAATGTTTCCTTATGAAAACATAATTTCTTCTTTTTTAATATTTTTGCTTTGGTTATCTGACATAAAGGCTTAATTTTTACTTGCTAATTCCTAAGTGTAGAAAATCTTCAATTATTACAACAACAGTAACAGCTACTCTTGTTACTGTAAGGAAATAGAACGGGGATTATCTCCAGCGTTTGAGTGGTAAGTTTGATGTTCATGGGACAAAAGTCCACTTGATTTAGGAGCACACATTCCCAGACCCCCAGTGAATGCCTGAAACTGTGGATAGAACCCTATGTCCCTACTTACATATACACATATGAGTGTGTACAGATGCATGTGTGTATAGATGCATATGTATATCTGTTGTGTTTTTTCTATTCATACATACTTATGATAATGTTTAATTTATAAACTGGTCACAAAAAATTAATAGTGACAACTACATAAAACAACTGTAGCAATATACTATGATTCAAGTTACCTGAATGTTCTCTCTTTTGCTCTCTGTATATCTCTTTCTCAAAATAGCTTACTGCAGGTAACATTTTTGGACTGTGTGTGTGTGGGTAACAATCCCTGGGAAGCAAAATCACAATGAAGAAGGGACGATGGTAGTTAAGATATTGTTTATCTTGTTAAGGCTGCTCAAAAATGACAAACTTATTAGACTGTTCTTTTTCATAATCAAGAATAGATACTGAGTTTTATCAAGTTCGCCCTCCTCATTAACAGATTGTCCAGTTTTCTATTCATTTAATATATCAATGATATAAGTTACACGATAACATCCCCTAGCATATTGAGTTTTACTAGTATTCTATGAAAGGTATAAAATTTCCTTTTTATTAAATCTGTGTTTTTGATGCCAAAGTTATTGTTTCATGGAACACCAGAATATAAAAAATACCATTTTATAAAACTTAAAAAAAATATCCATTAAACATCATGACTCTGTTATTTGCTTATTTGGGTAAGAACACATAGAGAAAGGGTGAAATTGCCTGATATCTTTTCTGATCTTTCCATAATTAATTATCTTCACTGAATAGTGCAGCCAATATCTGCACTGTTACTCAATTTTTTTAAAGATCTTTTGCTTGTTATTTTTACACACCAATTTCTCTAAATGGGAAGCTTTATTATATTTGTAGTTAGCTGGGGAGGATTTTACACTTTGTAATACTAAAGATCTCCTAAGGTATGTGTCTATATTTATTCAGGCTTTCTCTCTAATCCCTGACTAAACTTTAATTATATTTTTCATAGTGATTTGTCTTTTTCTAGTAGTTTTCTCATCTTTAGTATTACGTATTTTCTAACTTTTTTCTATTAATCTTGCAAATGACTTATCTATTTCACTAGTTAGGAGGGTAACTAATACTTGATTTACAAATATCCTGTTTACATATTCTACATGGAAGCCTCTTTTAATCATTATTTTTTCTAATCTTATCAAGTGTTATTTATTTTAGTGTCTTTTGTTAAGATATTTAATTGATTTTCAACCTTTCATGTTTAATTATAAAGCCATTGAAAGTAAGAATTTCCTCTGAATAATACTTTTGGCTCTTATCCACAGTTTTTATGATAATACCTCATTGTCAGTTTCTAAGAAGTCTAAAATTGCAACCTTGGTATCTATCTTAGCAACCTGGAATTTTTTTCACCAAGTGTTTTGCTACTCGTCTCACTTTCGTTATTAATTTTTGTTTTCATAGCAGCTGACCACAGTGTCAGAAGGCTTTCTGGACCGGGACATGATCACTATCTGAACTTGTAAAGGGTACTGGAGCAGAATATTTTATGTATGTGCACACACATACTCATGCATTAGGTGGAGTTGATCATTTATTCTCTAAAGTTTGAGAGCCTCCACTTTAGTGGAGTTATTCTGAGAAGTTGCTAAAAGGGGGAGACTGGAGAGTTGCATCCCCAGAAACTTAGCCACTGTGGGGCAGCGGGCAGAGTCTGCCACTCTTCACACCCTTCAGGAAGCTGGGACTCTAGACAGCTGAGCCTGCCAGTAACAATACTGTATAATCCTTTTGACTTTTTGTTTCTCGCACTCCGAAAGCTGAATAGGTAACATATTATCGTTTTGTGATTAAAGTGCTATGTCTTCTTATATTTCAAATTATATCTATGTAGAGATACACACTGCTGTAGAAATTCATCATAAAAAGGCTCACAGTTGCTGTAACTACACTGATAATTGTTCTGTGGCTCATCAAATAACCTCTGTAGATTTCTGAATCCCCTTTCCTCTACATCTGTTAGACTGTGGTTCATTCATTTCTGTGGTACCATATTTTAGGCATCTCAAAGAAACAGCTGTCAGATTTCCCTGTTTGACATATTATAAGAGTTTTTTTCCATTTGGAAAAAAAGTTTAACCCCTTTAACACTTAGTGTCAAGCAGATGTGCTCAGCTTTGTACTTGCCATCTTACTGTTACAGGAGATTAAGGGAATCCTACTGTTCCTTTGTTCTCCCTTTGACTGTCTATCCTGACCAAATATCATTCACCCAAAGCCTAACATGAGGCTCATAATCTTTGCAACACATCAAAACACCTTTCCTCACCCTTGGAATCAACAAAAAGTCCCCTCATTTGATCTTTCTTTACTTATTTCAATGGACATATTGGAACAGAATTAGTAAGGGAAGATAGTTGAATGTTTATATTCAAAAACCGCTATTTTAACCCCACTAAATTTTTTATGTGGTTATACATTCATAAATATTAATGTAAAATGAAATATACTTATTATTGATTTTAATGGCCATATTTCAACACACCTAAAAATGTATGCCCATTACAATGCAAAACCCATCACAGGGGAAACTCGGACAAATACTTAGTTGGCAATGCAAATGAAGATATTCATGCACATTTATTTGGTACAAGCAATTATGGAAAATTTGTCCCATAAAAATAATTAAGTAAAGCTGTTACTGGGGCCGCCAGTCATGGTGCGCACAGGGGGGTACTCGGGGGGTACTCGGGGCTGCTCCAAGACTGCGGATTCTGATGCACAGGTAGGCCAGCATGAACAAGAAGACACAAATTTGTTTCAGTATGTAGGATCTCATCTAACTGCAGAGGAGCTTTCTAGATATTAGGAAAGACAATAAGTAGATTTTTTCCCTTCTTTACAGAAAGCTGATTTTCAAAGCATTCCTAAAGTGGCCCATTAGATAACTATGAGAAGATAAACAAGGGCTTTAATAAATTGAAATCACCAGGGTAAGAAAATAAAGCTGATTTTTAGACAGATTTGGGGTCATGTAAGTGAGGGTAGAAATGGCAAAATAAATCTAATAAATCAGATAATTCTTAGAAAATAACATCCTTGCCTGAAATGCTTGAAACTCAAAAAAGTACTTTGTGTTTTCCAACGCCTGTTTACTACATTATTGATTAGATTCAAGGAATAATGTGGAAATGGGCAAGTACTCTAAATCTGCAGTCCATTCATAGTCCAATTTTCAACTGTTTTTAATCATGAGTAAAAAGTTTTGCATATATAGAAAATCAGTTTTTAAATATTCATTAAAATGTTGAAAAAAATGAAATGCAGGCTCAAGTATAGATTATTGGTGTGAACTTTTTCAATCCCGATCATGTCTAAGTATACATATATGTTTTAAACAATTCACCAGCATTAGCACATATAATGATGTTAGACTATGGATTTTAAATGAGCCAATAATCAACCAGTACCTTCACCCTGATTTAAGACAGTGAATTCAGAACAGGCCAACAGGCTTAAATGCACTTAGCATATTACCATTTTGAGAGAGATTAAATGTTGAAATACATTAGAGATACTTTGTACTTAGACATTTTATAATGCAATTTGCATTTTCTCTAAAATTATATATCAAGTTCTAGTTTATAACTTGACTAAAGAAACGCATTCTCATAAAAATATTCACTCTTCTCTGTGAAACACAACGTTTGCTTTCTGTAGTGTGGGTCTACTAATCCTAAGCGGCCTGTTCGGCCACCATTCTTGTTACCTGCAGTTCTGCCTTCCCATACAAGGTCAGAAATGCCTGGTCAAATAAATCAAGAGCAGAAAGCCTGATGGATCATACCTGGAAGGGCATGCATCACCAGGTATGACCGGGAACACCTGGGGGGCTGATGACACATGCATAAACTTACTCCCGACTTACACACGATGAGGGAGGACCAGGACCGCCCAGGGGCTGAGGACCAAAGTATGACAAAGAACCCCAGATGCTGATCAGTGGGATGCCTTATCGATAAGATTGAAAACAGTCAGGGGATCTAAGGCTGGATGTCAATAACAATACCGAGTCATCAAGCAGATGAGAAGTGCTTGGAAGGCAGACCCACATGCTCTGGTATTATAGATGACAGAGCACATTTTTCTAGTCTACCCCTCTCTCTTCTTTCTGACCTTCCCTTTACAACTGATGTGTATGATTATTCTATCAATAAAAAGGCCAGGATCTTGCTCTCAAGCAGCATCCTGCATTATGTAGCCTGCTCCACGACTCCCGTGTAGCAGTGTGGTGTTGCCCGACGCAACACTGTGGGGTATTATCGAATACTGTCCATCCTCTAGAGAGAACAGTGAAGCATTCACAATGCATTTCCAGGATTCTCTCTCAGATTGAAAAGGCAGGACATAAACCCTCCATCTGCGAGACACAAAACAGGAAAACTAAGGGTTTTCTTTCTGATGCTTAATTCTGCGGCTTCAACCAATTCCTCCCAAGAGTCTTCCTCCTCTTCACTGTGCAGTTTGCTTCACTTTGGAGCCAAACTTACTTCCTTAATCAACTGCCCAGATCTCTCCACCCCCAGGTCAAAAGGCTTCAGGGGTTCCCCTCAGAGACTCACTCCCAACTCCCCTCCACCCGTCCTGACCCGTCTCTTCCCCGCGTCCCCGCTCACTGTGCATGTCAGGCAGAGGCCTCTGCTCGACTCCGGACATGGGGCCTCTTTGGCCCTGCTCATGATTCATGCCCCGCCCGCAAAGGCTACCTCCCTCACCTCCCCAGCATCGCTGCCACCAGCGCCCTGCTGCTCCCTGACCAGCTCAAGCTCTCGAGTTCCGAGGGTCTTCCTGGAGGGAAATCCAGCCCACCGTGCATTTCCCCTTCCTTTCCCATGCCATGAATACTTCGCTCTTGTGTATTCACACCTAAATGCAAGTCTTCCATTCTGTGGCCCCCTGCCCGCACCCCAACTGCTCCCAGCCCCCTGGCTGGGCAGAAGGCTCCTGCTTCTTGTTTGGGGCTTGATATGTACCTGGCGGATGCCCACCGCGCAGGGAGCAAAGCCAGAACTCGGCCCTCAGGGGAGACAGTGTAAACGGACATCCGGTTACAGGTTCCTTCCGGCGCCCCAGTCCCCTCATTCCTAAGTGTCATAATAAAAAACCATCCCATAAGTTTCCGAGAAGGAATGATTTAATCTATGAAAAGCGCACAGCATGGGAATTACTAGTTAAGCATTGCTCAGTAGCTACTACATAAAGAAAACATGGAGATCCAAGTAACTCGCTTTGAAAACACACCGTCTAAATCGCAAGTGAGAAACAGCTGGAGATCAAATGAGTTGACTAACGACTAACTGTTGCCTATTATACATCGAGGGCTGCGGCTTTTTGCTCTGTGGGAGTTTTAGCCACACTTGGGCGGGAATCAGCGCACCTGGGCAGTAAGGGTCGCGTGTGGGCCTTGAGTACCCGGCAGTGCCCACCTGGTCGCAGCCAGGTGCTTCCACTTCCCAGAGGATTGGTCAAAGAACTGGATCGGAATCTGGATTATAGCAGCCACACTCAACAGAGCCACTGAAACGAGGCCCAGGTCTCGCTGCCCTCACTGGGCGCGGACCTGTCCCATCTGGGCTTACCTGCTTGCCGGGGACCCACAGCCTGTTCTACCAGAAACAAACAGCAGCCGATCAACAGCGCCTCCTGGTGGCTTCCATCACCAGGCGCTCCCTTCGGCCCCTCACTCTGCGTCCATTCCTAGTCCCAGCTCCCACATTCCCACCCAGTGCTCCTTCCGTCCACGCCGGCCACTCTGCCATGTCCAGACTCGGACATAGGAGTTTGCTCAGACATCCACACACCTCCCGCCTTCAGTCCTCACTCAAATGCCCCTCCCGGGTTGGCCGGTGGCCAGCGGCAGCCCTGATTCATGCTCTGACACGCGCCTTGCCCCTGACACACCACACACCGCTTTGTTTGCTCGCTTGCCTATTGTCTCCGGCAGCCAAAACATGTTCCAAAAAGGACACTTCATTGTTAGAACATTCTCTTCTAAAACTAGTGCCAGAGTGGACACTGGAGAAATAGGTACCGAACGAGTGAACCCATAGATCTTGAGGAGCAGCTTATTGCCAACCTGTAAAAAGTGCAGGGGTCAGGGGCTGGTTTAGGCGAAGTCTCACGTGGCTTAGTCTGCCTGGCCCAGAGAGGAGCGGGGGCCACCAGCTGCAGGGGCAGGGGCCTCGGTGGGGTGACTGCGCCGGGCCATTGGCGATGTCCGCAGACGTCGCTGGTGGTCACCACGGGGAGGCCAGGGATGCTGCTAGACATCCCACAATGCACCGGGACACACCCCCCGCAGCCAGAGGACCCACCTGGAAGCGCCAGTAGGGCCCAGGTGAGTCAGGTGGTTTCTGGGCCCCAGATCACCACCACGGGGACACTGCACATTTCGGGGGGCAGGAGGGGAGAAAGCGGGTCAGCTTGCTGGGGTTACAGAGACTCCAGACACACGAAGCTCTGTCTATACAAACTGGGGGAGAGCTACCCAGCAGGAAAAAGAAAAGGGAGGGAAAGAGCAAACGGAATGGAGAAGGGGACGCTTTGCTTCTCATCTCCTCAGCCCTCTCTCCCAAGCGTGTGCCATGCTCTCGTTACACGTATTCTTTCAGGAATAGCTGACAAAGTTGTAATAAAAAAAAAAAGGGAAATCCCAAATTACTGTCTCTTCTCCCAGACCCAGCGAGGCTGAGCTCAGCCCGCCAGCCAGGGTCCGCCTCTGCCAGGGAGCAGCTGTTCCCCGCTCTCTTCCAGAAACATCAGGGATATGAGCACTCGGGGAGAAATTAGCCAGGCGATCAGAAACAGCCGAGGTATTGAGAAGTATGGTGCTCCCCTCTCAAACATCACCTGAGCTAGTGTAACCTGAGGGTTCAATTGAAGGCCGCCCAAACACAAAATGCACCCCAGTTTGGGAAGTAGGAAGACTCGGAATACATAAAGGAGTATTGGCTGATAAGGCACAGAGACCCCATGACATGCTGTATTAGTAGTTGGATGAAAAACAAAAAGCCTTCCTCTAGAAGACATTTGGCACAAACGTCAGTGTCCAATGAATAGCTCACATCAGACCTCGGGGTTCCCCACTACCCATGCAGAGGCATTATTTGGTGCTTTCTGCAAGGAATTTTATAGGGTGTTTTTCCATTCGGCACTGAGCTTACTTTACTCTCTACTATGTTATCTTTTAATTGGACTGCCAGACACAGCCTTCCAAGAGGCTCTCTGCTTTCTTCCACAAAGCAGTTTTTGAGACAGAAAGCAAACAGGACTCTAAAAAGACAAATAGAACTTTTGAAAATGATGCTTTTTAGCAGCACCAAGAACAAAGGTGCCGTAACCAGCAATTAATCTTTGAAGAAATGGGCAGTAAAGAGGTAATAAAGAAACACATGTATGTTTTTCATTAACGAGTGGAAAATTATTCATAGCTATGTATTCCCTGAAACCAATGGGAGACTCCCACCTGAAGACGCAGAAATTAAGAGTGAATTAAAAGACCAATCAAAATGTCCAGGGTGGTTAGCTTAGTATCAGACTGACACAAAAAGAAAATTATGTTACTTAATATCTGAAACTTGAAAATACTGAGTAAAAATAAAGGCTAAGGCAGTTGCTTCCTGCTAGCGCTGGGGGGATTACTCCCCCTGATTGACAGAAATAAAGCAACTCTAGACAGTGGAAACTTATCAATTTGTAACATGACTCACAAATGGTTTATTAACAAAGGTAACTTACGGACAGCAAGGGAATGGCAACTTTTCCAAGAAAATCAGGGGGTTTATCTCCATCTTCATCAAACACTGTCACTTCCAAAACATCATGAATATCTTTAATAGGACTGAAACAAGAAACACATCGCATCTTATGTACAAAAACACACAAGTGCAGTCTGTTCCGTGAAGATCTGAAAACACGGTTTCACTAATTAAGTCTGTATGTCCTTAGAGTATAAAACTACCATTTAATTAAACTCCAAAAATTAAATCAAAATGACTGTATTCCCAAACCTTCCATCATTGGAGATCCAGACATCCACATGAAAAAAAGTCAACTTTTTACTGTGATGCTCTCCCTGGCTACGTGCCCTGGAGGCACGTAGGGTTGAGGGTTGAGGAGGCAGGGCAAAGAGGAAGGGTAAAAAGGCAGAGATTTCAGTGTAACTTCCAAGAGGAAAGAGCAAAATCAAGCTGTTCTCAACTTTCCATTAATAAATAATTCCCTAAAGAAAGGGTGTTCAAAATCACTATTTTCAGAGATACACAGAAAGCTACCTATTGCTGAAACACGAGTATCAGTAACCCCATGTTTAAGAACATCATTAATGTGGACCAGAAGTCACACGTCAGCCCCACCAATGCGCTGGGGAAGCCAGAGACTCTTCGTAGGGCAGTTTGCAAACCTGCTTAGCAGTTAATCCACTTCTCCTAGATCCTGGGGAACCTTCTACTAATGCCATCAGCTCTGTGCAAAACGAACTTCGTTCTTTAAGTGAGAAGCATCTCCGAGCACTTCTTCAGTGTGGCCAGAGCAGTGCCCTAACTTTTCACCCAAATTCATCAGAGACACCACTTTGAGGATGAGGCGCCTTAGGAATTAAACTAGGAAAGAGATCCAGCCTCCCAAATTCCTGAGCTTGAAAATGCTGGCAGGGCCTCATTCTAGAGAGGGTGACAGAGGGACACTCTAGCCCAGAGAGTTGGCAAGGAATCACAGACTGTCTTTTTTTCCCAAAAGACTGAAGCTTTTCAGAAGCCAAGCTTTTCAGCCATTAAAATAATGTTACGATATCTAAACTCCTTGAATTTAAGGCAGGTCTTCATTTGTGGTTTTCTTTAATCCAGGAATGAATTGGTCCAGATATATGGGAGCTTCCATCTGCTCCTAGATTGAGTTGCTAAATTGTCTACTTTACACGTGCCTCCTTTAACACTCCCTGCATCTCAACTGCCCTCTTCTATTAACACCATGCTCTATAAATTGAAAGAATAAAAGGTTTTCAGAAGAAAAAAATAATAAAATTCATTCTTTGCACATAGAGTTTCACTCTAGCATCCAGCCCACCCCAAACATAACAAGGATGATGGATCTCTAGTTAAGGCCCCTTCCTGAGATTCCAGAATCTAAAACACTTACAATGTAAAAACTTTGTTCCACTCAGGGTTGAGGTTTTTATAAATGGTGTGCGTCTGAAGCCGGTCATTACCTAACTCCAGCAAGCAGAAAGGGTCGCTCTTCCCTGGAAAGAGAACACAGACACTGGTCAAAGACAAATAAATCTCCTTGGTCATAAAAAAGGAAGGTGCTAGCATCGGGAGCCAAGTGGACGAAGCCAACCATTTTCATAACTAAGAAATGGGGTGTGCTGAAAGAGCAGACGAGGCTCGCTTTCCAGCCCACCCTGTGGATGACCTATGTGGAAATTCAGGAGCTGTACAGAGACCACACATGTTTGGAGTCTGAACATACAAAGGTTTGAAGAACTCAGTTCCACTTACCACAGATTTTCTCGTACACAGATGATGCCAACTGATGGTGTCAACCACTAGAGAGCAGGGCTTAAAGGCATTTTTTCTTCTTCGTGATTTCCTTAAAAACATTTTCTCTTTTCTAGCTTGCTTTATCAAAAGACAGTATCAAGACATATAACACAAAATAGGTGTTTGTTGCTGTTTCGGTTATTGGTACGACTCCAGGTCAACAGCAGGCTCTTAGTAGTTAAGGTTTGAGGGACTCGAAGTCATTCTTGGATTTTTGACTGTGGGGGAGATTGGGCCCCCACCCCATGTGGTCCAAGGGCCAACTGTATTTGATGGATCAGCCTGATACACACCCTGGAGAAGCCTTGGGCATCAGTCACCAAGGGGACATGCCCAATGCGGTTACAAGAGACGCCTCTCCTGTGTTTCGTTTTGAAACTTCAGCTCATCTCTGTCCCTTCCTAAATTCTCGTTGAGCCAATATAATTGCATCATCTTCTCTCACCAGGAACCCCTGATAACGCACAGGCTTGAGTGTGGCTGAGAGGTGAGAAAAAGCACAAAAAAGGCTATTTGGGAGTTAAACTTGCCCTCTGGAGCAAACGACCACATTGCTCCTGTGCACCTCTGCGGGTTTTGAGAACATATGAGACGCATCTTTGGTGCTCTTAGGCATGCGAGAGCACCGCTCAGAGAAGTTCTAGGTTCTTATCTTAAAAAATCATGAAGCTTAACCCTTACCTCCACAGCTCTCCCCTTTGCCTGCTTCCACCCGACCTCAAAATCCTCCAAAATAATAATAATAATAGCAACACTAATGAGGAGGAGAAGGAAGAGGAGGAAACATTCAGAAAAGCCAAAATTCCAAGTGGGACCCAAAGAAAATCACCAGGTGAAAATTCTTTCTTATTTTGTTGGGTGTGGCAGGGAGCCTCGAGGGAGAGAATGAATAACTCTGTAAGGACCATGTGACATGAACACCCCCAGACACCGCAGCACCGTGACACAGAGCTGGGTGCACTGAATTAATTGGGGGCATAAGGACACATGCTCCCCCAACAAAGGTCGGGGTCCCAGGCCAGGGACTAGGGCAGCTCTTGACCTTCTGGCCTGCCATTTAGCTCACTGAGCCAACATCTAATTCACTGAATAGCCAGAGCTCTGAGTTACTGCGTGTCGCGAGACTGACACAGGCAGGAGTCTGCGTGATGATTACATTTTAAAAAGAAAAGGAGAAGTGCAGACGCACGGGTCAGACGCATCATTACTAAGCAAGAGGTTCCATTCGACTGACTAGTGGCCTGGACCCTTCGATGCTGGACCAGAGCTTTTAAGTCAGTGCTCGTGTCTCAGCGGCAGTAGGGAACCGTCACGCCGTGGCCATAAACGAGTGCGTCGGGATGGTCCATTGCAAACCACACAAGGAGGCCCTCTCTTCATGTAGCAGAAAGGGGATTTATTCAAATGATAGCAAACAACTCTCATAATCAATGCAAAGATTGGAAAATCAGGTCCTGAAAAATTACTAGAAGCTCAAAGTGCTTAGGGAGATATGTAGGCCCCAGGTGAGATGCCCTACAGCTCCTGCTACCTGGCCCACTGCACCCGCACGCCCTCACGTCCTGGCCAAGCGCAGCTGCCTCCAGTATAAATCCCTCCTCAAGCTTCTGTGCCTCACTTGATGTAGATTTGAAGCCCTTGAGGGGAGTTTCTGCTGCTCCTGGCTAGACAGAGCCCCTACCCTAAGGACCATGTGACATGAAGGGCCCAGAAAGGGGTTACTGGCTCTCTAGCTTCTGTGACTCAAGTGGGCTCCGCCAGCCCACACCCCAGGAGACGCCCCAACCCGAGGAGGGGTTTCCAAAACTGGGCAGCCAAAATCCAAGCTACACCAAATCCACCAGCGTCAGCCAAAAGCATCTTGCTTATTTAAAGACAGCTTCCCTCTGGGCACATGCTGTGCAGCGGGCAGGGGCGGGGCGGGAGGGAGAGCGCGCAATGCAGAGCCCGCGGCCGGCCCCTTGGATCACCACGAGCATGGAAGAGCGTAGAGCTCAGGCTCACTGCGCAGGCAGGAGCGCGCCTTCCACCATCCAAGCTACTTAACCGTTTGTCAGACTGTTAGTAGGTGTCAGCCTTCCCCTCCGGAGACCCCACGTGACATCCCATCAGCGCTGGCTCTGGGGACACCAGCTGACACTTTTAATGAAAGCCCCGCGTTACCCCACAGCAGGCAGAGACGGGCCGGTCCTGCGGAGGCACAGGTGGGCTGGAGGGGCCCCTGCCTCGTGCCGGCCCGCTCCTCGCCGTCGCGGCTAATGAGGAACAGACTTCCTTCCAGAAACTGGGAACTTCGGTTATGAGTCTCCCAGGAACGCGCTGCAGCCACTCTCTGAAGATAATTTCGTCAAAGCTCATTAAAATGCTGCATTTATTAATATTACGGTATAAACAGGCAAGGAGGAGGAAGACGAAACAAAGGCAGTCAAACGTTTATAGAGTCATTCAGGATTTATGAACACTTTGTGGACTGGTTTCTTTGCCTAAAAGGTTCTAGATAAAAGGAGATAGTCAATAAAATTTAAATCATGAATATTTTTATTTGGGAAAAAATTATCTCCTATGATAAATGAATGTCCAAGTGGTCCCTGATGGGTGTGGAGGGGACAGCCCCAGCTCTTATATGCATAAGACACCTGGGCTCTTACTCCATCTATTTTTACAGGTCACACGTGAAAGTGGCCCCATCCCCATGCAGAGGCGGTGTCACCCGGACACCATTTAACATGGTGATTCCGCTTGGGGCTGATGTTTTGGCACCCAACATTCACAGTCGTCCCTGTTTTCCAAGGCCTCTGGAAAATTCAAATTCATTTTTTTAAAAACATTTATCTATTTATGTATACAAGCTGGGGTACAGACCAGAGGCGTGGGGCGGCGAGAGGGTTCACCAGAGACAGGGGGAGCAGAACAGGCAGATCAATGGAAACACACTGCTGAGGGGAGCAGCGGGAGAGGCAGGAGGGGTCTGCCGCGCCATGTGGGAATCTCCCCGGCTGGTGTTGAACTCGCATCGCTGCTACCGACAGCTCCACAGCACAGCACTTGACGGTTGCGCCACCAGGGAAGTCCCTCAAATTCATTTCTATGCCTGGACCAGCAGCCACTTTGTGTGAGGACAGTGCCCGACTCTTGCTCCCCACCAAGTCACCAGGACCCACCACAGGCCTTTACCCACAGGGGGAACTAAGTAAAATGCTACCAGGACCACGCAGTGGGATCAAAGTGACTCCTTTTGTTAATTTGTAGAACAGCACAAGTGAAACGGGCCCATTCACTCTCTCTGTGCCAGGAGCCATATGTGCTGAACCTTCTTAGGACCCCCTAAGCTCACAGATCTAGAGTTCACGTTCTTTGGAAGCTGTTAGGGCAGATGGTCCACCAAAGGCAGGTGTATATTACCCATGACATGTTTTTTAAAAGTTTACCTTGAGGGCCTCCCCGGTGGCGCACCAGGTTAAGCGCAGCACTATGAAGCTATCTGCAGCTACTGCAACACGAGTTCAATCGCCAGCCAGGGAGCTGATCCACATGGCACAGCAGACCTCTCCTGCCTTGCCCACTGCTCCCCTCAGTAGTGTATTCCAGTTGATCTGCCTATTCTGCACCCCCGCTCTGTCTCTGGTGAATCCTCTCACCACCACACACCTCTGGCCTGTACCCCAGCTCTTATATGCATAAATAAATCTTTAAAAAAAAAAGTTAGTCTTGACTTGGGTTTGGCTATCCATGAGGTACTCATGAAAATAAAAATAAAAAGCATTCCATTACTCCTGCTGAGATTTATAGAACTGCAACTCAAGTCATCCCTTTGGAAACAGGACATCTTTAGGAGGAGAATTTTGCAATAGACGCTGCTTCAGACACCAAGCCAAACCAGGGAGTGGACATGTGATTTAAAATTCCCAGTGGACAATACTTATGGAATCATTTCTCTCTGATAGAAGTAGCCTTGTATTTCAAAAGCAAAAACAAAAAGAACAAAAACTCACAGGTAGTGTTATAATTCACAGAAATTACTCAAAAGCTACCATTGTAGTATATGGCTGAAGTAGTTCACTTTATAATGTGGAATCTAAATGCAGTATTTGGATCAACTGAATAGCATTTTTATATGTAACGAAATGACTGGTGAGCCCACTAAGACATTTATATTGTTAAGCCATTATCCAGATTATCAAAATGTGAATGCAGACACGAAATTGGTTTGGTGTGAGGATTTCTTTTCCTACCATGAAGCATATTATTTTTCATTTCTACCAGACAATAGAAACAGAATACAACAAACAAAAATGGTAGAGCAATAACTGTATTTTTCTAAAAGTGGTGGAAAAGCTAAAAATGATTAGTGATGCTTATAGTTTCATTATGTAAAATTAGGGAAATTATGAACAGAAAATCAAGAAGACAATAAACTGTGAAATTCCCTCTATCAACTACACTCTAATAATGTAGATTTAGTAGAGAATGGGAATAGTACTATTGAGTATGTAATATGTGTCAGGAATGTTCATTTAGGCTTGAACTTAACCCTCAAAATACCCATGAGGAAGTAGAGGTTCAAGCAGACCCCAGATCACTAGGTGGGTCTCTGTTTCTATACATCTTCTGCACCATCATAGACAGGGATTAAAATGAGAGGCAGCTACCATAAATATAAAGGGCAAAAAAATATGGGAATTCATTTTCATTCTCAGTGAATAAATCATCGAACTGAACGTTAATTCCCTTAATTTCTGAGTGGTAGTCACTTGGAACAGGTTCTTGTTCTTTACATCAGTCACAGGCGATCAAGCCTGTGTGTGGAACAGACCAACAGCGCCTCCTAATGGCCTTGCCAAGGACCAGGGAACTAGAGAGGCCACCCTTATCTTGAGCAAGGTCCTCATCCGTGTCAATGTTACACAGCGCCCCCCACTGGGACTCTCTAGGAGAGGAGGGGCACAAAGGGGTCAGTCTCCTTAAGCACATCTGAAGCACTGCAGGTGATCAGCACTTGTTGACTCTATCTCCAAGTTGACTTTTCTTAAGAAAAATATAAAAAGCAGTTGGAGCATCTGTAATAGGCTTCTGGAAAAAAAAACAGGACGTTCTGGAACTGAATGTATCTTTATTCCTTTGGGTCCGGCACAGTGAGGATCCTGCATCTGCTTATGCTCTCAAGCAAGATTACTTCATAATAACCTGCATTTTTTGTCTGAAAACATCTTGTCTTGTAGATTCCTCTGACCAATAATTTGAGATGATAACATTTGGTAGTCGAGTTATTTCTTAATACTGGAGACAGAAAAAATCCCGCGTAACAACCTTACTGCCAACAAGTAAAGAGAAGCCAGGTATGATTGGAAACTTCTTGCATTGGATGGGTGGGTTTTGTATGGCAAAGAGTGTCCCAAGGTTGCAAGGGTGGAAGAAAACTCCATGGAGGACAAGTAACTCCAAACTATCAGTAAAGATTAGCACTTTAGTTCCTTCATTGCCTCCTGAAAATTCACGAGTTTCTGATCATAACAGATGATTTGAAGGACAGGAACATGAAAGTGGCGTATGCCACAAAAAGAGGGGAGACTGTGAGCTGCATTCCATTGTGTTATGTTAGATCATATCGTATGTTATTACATTACTCACTATCATCCCGCACTGAGCTGAACTTGCAAAGCTACTCTACTTGTTCTTTTGCTAAGATTAGCACGATGAGGTAATGAAAATACTCCTAAATTTCTATCTTCCCTATTTATTCCCAAACTACTTCTGAGCAGACAGGGGCATCCTGGGAGCGGCAAGGGGATAGAGAATTAAAACAACAGGAGACCAAAGAATAATCCGTCTTGTTACTGAATGATTCCGTAGGAGGAGGTGAGTCAATATATAAAAATTATTTTATAGAACATAATAAACTCTCACTAACAGGAGCAAGAAATATGGAAGTGTTGCTTTGAGTCTCAGAACATGAGAATCACTGACAACAGGTTGGATCGGTCATGGCCATTGAGCAAACGGCGGCCATGATGGGTTCTACGCTATTGGGCTCAAACAACCACCCGACGCGACCATCCCGGCAGCCTCCCCACAGCATTCTCTCCATCATGATAAGATTATTCCAGAAAAAGCTCTGCATATATGCTGAACATTCCATCAAGACCACTCCATAGGTAGAAAGGCACTATCGTCTGTACTGAATAAAATACAATTCCGGACAGAAAATATTTCAGTTCTCTAACAATTTTTCTATTTACCTATCGTCTACTTTATTATCTTTTTATAGTCTATGAAATAAGCCTGGCATTTTTTTCTAACAATATTAACTCATAAATCTGATGTGCCCCTGGGGCAAAGCCAAATACACAGCCCATTCTCTCTGGGGGTGTCTGCTGTGGATTTGCAACCTGTTGCACTAATCAAGTCTTGGCTTTGTCCTGCACAAAACATTCCTCGCATTTAATTATTAGTATGTGAATTACTTTCTTCTCAAACAGCCGAGTTTTAAGACCAATGGTAGCTGAATGAATTAGGTTGGGCTCACTGAACACTGCAGAGAGCTATGCTTACCTCGAGTCTCGGAGTACAATTTAGCATAAGATCGTTGCATTGAGGTTCCGCCTGAGGTCACTACAGAAGTAGTGACATCACACCGGATAACCCATTACTTAAAGATTTTAGGTTATAATTGGCACAAGGTTTTTGTGAGGTGAGTTCTTTAATAAGTGTCTGACCCACTCTTCTGTTGAGAATGACTACTTATGGTTATTATTATTGTTATCACCATACCCAATGCTGACTGTGCACCTGAGAACACTGAAATACCTTTCACAGCTTTAGAGCACAGGCTACCAGGGATGATACATGACTCCAAATTCTTTAAAATAAAGAGCTCCCTCACTTACACACAAATTAATGTCATACACTTGAAAAATGCAAGCACTAAATAAATTTAAATTTATTGAGACTTTATAGTCTCAATCACATATTATATTGAAACAATATATTTTAAAAGGATAGTTTGAGAAAACAATAAATATAGCACTAAAGACTATTTTATAAATATAATATTGGTAATATACATAACTTTTAAGACATTTGAAAAGACATACTAATTTTTCTTCATGCAAAAAATTTTAACAGAAAAGAAATTCGCCTTACTACGTGTGTGTGTATATATATATATATATAGTATATCTAATGTATAATGCATATTGTACATATAATTAATAATGCATATTATTTCAATGTGCTAAAATAGAAGGTTCAGTTTCTCCAAAGTGTGCTTAATATTTTATGACTATTATAACGACTAGTGAGGGATAGGCTTCTAACTTGATCACTGTAGCAGGAGTCACTGACACTTTCTTTTTATAATTGTTATTTGCAAAAATATACATGACTTTCAAGCCAGGACAACCATGACCCCGGGGCTCCCCAAGTGCATTCACTTCCCCTTCAGGGTGTGACGTCCCTGCTCTCTACCACCTGTCACCCCCCACCCCACAGGACCACAGCCAAGATCTGCCCCCCAGGGACTTTTGTTTTCTTAAGATCCTAACACTTCAGGTGAAACAAACTTGAAGCATCAGTTAGTAGGGTTACCTGGTGGTGTTTTTAACAAAGAAACAATGATGGGAAAAGCTATAGAAGCAAAGTGGAACTATGCGTAGGCTTCTTTTCGTGCTCTAAAATGGCCTCGTTCTCTGAGAATACCCTGGTCACTCAAAATAGCTGCACTGCTTTTTTTTAAATGCAGGGGTGAATACTATAAAGTCTTTAAAAAATAAAAGCAAATAAATAAATAAATGCAGGGGCAAATACTTTGTTCCCTGGGTAACTACAATGGAATGAACACTCATTTATAAAGTGAGACTGACTGGAAAATGCTGGATCTGGATATAAAGAGGGACTTATGTTGTAAATGTTCCTGTCATGGTGAGGATGTACCTCTTCTGATCCGCGATCATATAAAGCCAGAACCATCCACAGTCCATCAACTGAAATGCTAACAGCAATAACATGTGAGTTACCACAACTGTATAAGAAGCGAAACTCCTGGGGTGTTAATTATAGTTGACCCTTGAACAACTTAGGGGTTAAGGTGCCAGTTCTTAAGAAATTGAAAATCCACATGGAATGCTTGACTTCCCCCAATTTAACTACTATTAGCCAGCTGTTGACTGAAACAGTCAATGAACACTCATTTTGTGTAAGTCTCATATACTGAATTTTACAATAAAGTCAGGTAGAGAGAAGAAGATGTCATGAAGAAATTCATAAGGAAGGGCCTCCCTGGTGGTGCAGCGGTTGAGCGCTGCGCTGTGGAGCTGTCAGCAGCAGCGATGCGAGTTCGACGCCCGGCCGGGAAGAATCCCACATGGTGGGGCAGACCTCTCCTGCCTCGCCCGCTGCTCCCCTCAGCAGTGTATTTCTGATCTGCCTGTTCTGCTCCCCACTCTGTCTCTGGTGAAGCCTCTCACCACTCCACACCTCTGGCTTGTACCCCAGCTGTATGTATAAATAAATAAATCTTTTAAAAAAAAAAGAAATTCATAAGGAAGAGAAAACACATGGACAGCACTGAACTAGTGTGTGGGGGGGTCATGTGTATTTCCAGGGGTTACTCTAAATTTACACCATCTGTTTACAAGAATATCTTCATGTAAGTGGATCTGGGCAGTTCAAGGACCTCCGGCACACCCCTGCCACCACCTCAGTGTGATCTGAATCCACTTCCGCTCTCACAAAGGAAAGTGTCTTTTTCTTTCTTTTTTTTTTTTATTTATACATACAAGTTGGGGTACAGGCCAGAGGCGTGGGGCGGCGAGAGGATTCACCAGAGACAGAGCGGGGAGCAGAACAGGCAGATCAGAAATACACTGCTGAGGGGAGCAGCAAGCGAGGCAGGAGAGGTCTGCCCCACCATGTGGGATTCTCCCTGGCCGGGCATCGAACTAGCGTCGCCACTGCCAACAGCTCCACAGTGCAGTGCCGCTGGGCCACTGGGGAGGCCCGGAAAGTGTCTTTTCAACTGGTTTAGGTTCACTATGTCACCATCAGGCTACGCCCTGGGTGGGAACAACCTGGAGGAGATTCTCACACTGGAGCCTGAATTTATAAAGAAACTACACTGTGAAACTTGATTCTAAAAATAAAGATTCTTATGATCTACAGATGTATAGCTAATGGCAAGGACCTTTGTTTCAGAAGAGTGATCTAATTTTCTCCTAAATAACAGAGTCAAGCTTGACCCCCTTATCACTGCCTTTTATTACTGGAATCCTCCAGGACCCACATTCATCTATTTCAAAACTAGTAACTGAATATTTTAAATATAAAGAAAATAAAATGTTGGCATTCCCTTCAAAAGCAGGTTTGCCCAGTTGTTCACAGAGTCACCCACTTGTCAGCCTCCTTCCTATTCAATTATTTTCAGCCACAGTACCCTTTGGAGCAGATTACAGGGGCCTCTCTATAGAGGCTAGTTTTGGGGGGAGGGGGTGCTTTTTGGAGGTCACCTGAAAGAATGAGTAAAATAAAGGAGTTTGTTAAAAACAGGTCTTAAAAAGAAAACTTTTAATGCACTGGAATAGTTTCTAGAGTTCACAAAATATACAACTACAGGCAAAAATGTTTTGAAAATACTGCTTGATGGTCTAAATCAGCTTTGGGGACTTAGACAACACTTTTAGAGACAATGACAAACATAGACTCATCAAGTGTGTATCAAAATACTTAGCAGAAATAAATAATTTGCTCTGGAAAAGTGGTAACGAAATATGCTTATTAATGACAAAAGCAGTAATGTCAAAGGCAACTGAAATGTGTGAAGTGTTTTCATTAGTTGTAAGTAGATAAAGGAGAATTTCTAAGTCAATATGAGACTGTAAGTATTTGCAACTAAATTATTGTACTTCATCTACAACCTTGGAAATGTATATATTCATAGTGAGCAGCTGGGGTCATTTCACTGGGAATTTCTTTATAAAGTAGTGACTTCTATGTGTCATCTTTTTGAGGGTGGGTGAGGAAAACTGTAAAAATAAAATTTATATTTTTCATCATTTTTCTAACACAAGTATTTAAAATTAAAATTCTCATGCCCAAATTTTGAGCTTCCTGAAACTCATTCTCAGAAATTCAGAGGTCATACACATTAGTGTAATAGTTTCTGCATGGAAAGCAGAAAATGAGTAGACCACAATTTTTTAAATATGAGATTTAAAAAAAAATGTCCAGAAAGATCCGCGTTGTATAATATTCCTTGGGTCCATCAGTTCATTTGGTAAATGGCATCTCTCGGGCCTGTGTCTGAATTGCCCATCAGTGCACAGGAGTAATTTGGCAATGAGTAAAGAGTGGACCTCCAACCAGACACTGGAATATGCAGAAGACTCTCCTGGGGGTCACGTACATTTCAGCTTAGAACACATTTGTCCAAGCATCTGTCCAAAAGTTCAAATTGGTAAAGCACCAAAAGAAGCTCTGTAAACGACAATGTCAGCTTCAAAGTGGTCCCACGCCCAGGAAGTTGGCAACTATTATAGAGAAAACCAGCTTGAGGAGTAGTAAGATTTGATTTACAAACTAAGTACTTAACGCAGTGAAGAATAAAACATCTACCCACACAACACTGCAAGGGGCACAGGCCAGAAGTGGAGGCTGTCTTTTGAGAAAAAGTTTATCAAAAATTTACCCTGACACATAAAGAAGTCATAGCATGGATAATCCACAAATATATTTGAAATCCAAATGAATAAGTACATTTTACAATTATTTAATAATTAATATTAAATAATTTTATTAAATATTTTAATAAAATAGCTTTATCATAATAAAACTATTTGAAAAAATAATTGTGAAAAACAGTCATTACGTGAACAAATTGCTTGCCCGCTATTTTTGTTCTTCTGTGACTATTGCTGAAGCAGGACAATCCCT
Organism: Scalopus aquaticus; assembly: GCA_004024925.1. Classification (NCBI taxonomy): domain Eukaryota; kingdom Metazoa; phylum Chordata; class Mammalia; order Eulipotyphla; family Talpidae; genus Scalopus; species Scalopus aquaticus. The sequence continues at coordinate 121,937 of PVIJ01002000.1, forward strand.
GTATCTATGGTTCTTTTATTAAGACAGTTCATTTTGCTGTAGGATTATTTCAAAGCAGGAAAAAGATAAACAACAAAAAATGAATTAAAAATGAAAATGTTTGGTACCTGAGAAATCTGCTGCCAAGAGATCCGCTGCCTTTAAAACCTTCACTTGTAAGATGCCAATGTCCTTCATGTCTTTCAGGGAGTTCTGTAAGCACTAAGGGGGAGAAAAGTGGATCGCAAATGGAAATAGCTTTCTAATGCAGCACTTAATGCCATAAAGTCCCATAAGAAGTACATTCTTTCTTACATAATTCTTAGACTGTGTTATATCAGTCATCAGGATAGCCAGGCGCTTACAGCACCCGGATTAGAAGTGATTGAGAATTAATTAACTACAGCTTCAAAATAAACAAATTACACAACACATACAATCTCCTTTTAACATCCCCCCCTGGTGATAGCATAGATACCCCACCGTGAAAATGTCTAGAATTACATGCGTTCTCACTTTTCCTCTCCTTTTTCATCAATGAAACCTTAAATCACCCAAGAAGGCAACATTCTGACTGAGTTAGCGCCAAGTTTATGGATACAGAGTACTGAGCGTGGACTTTTTATAGAGCCTGAGTAGCACTAGAAAGATGGAAATGATGTGAATTTTCTGGTCTATATTTTAGCTGACTCATTAGAGAGTAAGCATCTAGTATCCTTCTGGACCCACATTGACTTTAACATTTTAGTTTGCATAAGCCAAAGCTCAAACAGCTACTGAGAAGCCTTAAGCACGTGTCATGATAGATAGAAATGTGTACGCAGCATCATGAGAAGCTGCGCAGAGCAGAGAAGCAGAGCAGCGCTCCACATGCCTGCAGAACACATCTGTTGGAAAGGATGCTGCTTCCAAACCTTTGCATGAGTATTTCCATCATCATTAGGGAGATGAAACCTGTGAGGAGCAGACTCCAGGGAGGAGAGTCAACTCCTTGCTAGTCAGGCATTTCAGGACAGAATAACAAAAGCTTAATGGTTTAGGTTTATCTGACATGATAGCACCATTCCTAAGAACTTTTGAAAGTTGTTGCTGTTTGTTATTTTCAAGTTAACATCAAAACTAATTTTTAAGCTAAGATGAAAATCTTTGAAATAAGTACTTTTACCATTGAGAGATGAAAATGCTTTTAAAGATTATTTATTCTTACAACCTTCAAAGTAAATGCAGGCATTTGGAACTCTGGTCTTATAACAAAACATTCTCTTTCTCTACCATGCCAGCCAGCTTGCTGGTTGAAAAATCACTTGGTATTTCTATTTTGGTTGTAGTTTCTTCAAAGCACTCTCCACGTGCACTCCTCAAGTCCTGGGGAATTATTCAAAGCAGTCATTATGGTTTTACCTAATGCCTCCTTAAAAGCACATGACACTCCTCATGAATTTGGTAAATTTTGCAATTTGTCCATGAGAAAGTTTAGGTTACAGTTTTATTTTTCACCATCAGATTTTCCTTGACTTAACTAATGTCCTCAGAGAGAATATTAATAATGAATTTCGTCAAACCTTTTCTAGAGTACACCAACTTCGCATGCAGAATCTGTGTCAACAATAGGTACGGAGCTAGGTTTCTCACTCCCAAGGAGAAGTAGTTATTCAATTAATCAATACACCCACCCAGGGAAGGCTTCTGGAAGCACTAAATTTACGTGGAGAATAATATTTCCATTAAATAGGGATTCATTTTGCTTGATTTCAAGCCACTTTTCTAAAACATACCTTTCATGTGTGGCAATAAAATAAACTAATTGATTTACAAAGAAGACAGTGCCAAATAGAATGTAAATACAGGCCCCTCGAAAGTCAGGGTCAAAACACAAGTGAAGAGACTAGAGCCACTCCATTAGCATGCTGAGTAGACTTAAGCACATTGCAACTATTCGGCAAAAAATCACACACAGCGATTATTATCTGTCGTGGTGGAGAACAAGTGTTTCATGTCTGCCTAGTGCTTGGCTTTAGAAGCACAAGCATTTTTTCACTTGCTCCTAAAAGGTTCTGGAAACTTCTATAACATGGCAAGCATTCATGGTTGTTTAGGTTTTGAAATGGCAAGGCACACGCTGACCGACTTTCATCTTCTCACCAAGCCATGAATCTCTAGGTCCGAGCTCTTGTGTTTTGAACATACCATTAAATTTGGCGCAAAGACCTAAGTGTACTTTTTCTACTCATAGACCTTGTTTTGACTTAAAAGCGGAGCTGGCACAGGCCAGGCACTCACATATCGCTGGGTGATCTGCTTCCTTTCTCTGGGGTCTTCCAAGGGACACACACACAGGTCAGAGACCGAGACCCCTGTGCAGGGCGTAAGCGTGACAAGTAGCAGGAGTGTCCCCGAGCAGCTCTCCAGTGGCAACTCCAAGCAGTTGGCTTGCTTGAGAGGGAGCGCTGAGATATCCACTTTGCACCTAGGGCAGCCACAGCAATGAGAGCAAGAAGACTGATTAGAAAGGGGCTGCCACCGAATCGCCAGACTGAGTCTTATTTCATCATCCCCAAAATCTCATTCTGTCAGGAACAGGTAGATTGGGGCTCTGAAGATTTCAGGGGTTGCCCTGGTTCATAACAGAGTAAGAAGCCAGCTCGCCCCATGCTCAGGTTATGGAAACTTCCACTTCAGTAATAAGACGCTTCACAAAACCAACTCCTGTCCTTTCCTTCAACATCAGCCAGGACTTTTTTCCCTCAATATTATAATGAAACGATGTTGACCAAATGCTCTTCATTTACTTCTAAAATACCAATATTATCCCCGGACCTGCTACACAAACCCCCAGCCTGACACCCTGTAAAGTTAATAAGAAGGGGAAAGGAGCACCAAGGAATGGTGCATGGAGGAAACGGCAAGTGGGAGGAAAGGAGTCGGAGCTTTGCCAGCCTGGGTGAGGGCTCCCCAAAAAAGTCAGCGGGCTTTTGTCAAGAGGTCCATAACAGGCCTTGCGAAAGCTTGTCACTGGGTGCGGAAACTCAGGTCGATCAGCAGAGACCCGAGGAGCTGCGGAGAAACCACGTGACTTACAGAGTGCAAATTCCCGAGATGCTGGGCTCTAGCTCCAGGACATTTTTTTTAATATATATTTTTATTGTTATTTATGTCTTTTACATTTTGTATTCCCCTTGGGTAGCCCACCACCAATTCACCCGTTTTTTGTAGGAGAAACCTACCAAGGCAGATCTTGTCTCAGGAAGCCACCCCTCTCCTCATGCGCCCCTCCTGGTCTTTGTCCCAGGACCCCGCGGCAGGCTAGAAACCTCTGGTTCATCTGCCTGGACATTCTCCTCCTGGACACTATGGCATTGGGCCTTCCCTCCTAATAACCTCCTCCAATATGAATGTGTCTGGCCATCCAGCCCCAACAGAACCTAGAGGAGTGGGGGGATTTTGCCCTGTACCCCAACATCATTTAACTGAGCAGAAGGACCATGAGGTCCAGAAGTAGGGGGAAAGTCTCAAAGTCTAAGCACCATCAGACTCCCTGGCTGGGTCTCCCGTTAAGGGAATGAAGGGCCTCGGTTCACAGAGAGGAGGAGACCAGAGAAGCGCAGAGGAGAGAGACAGAGGAGACTGTTTCTCCCTGGTCACGCTAACCAGGGAGGTTTTATTTCAAGAAACAGGTTAAGGGTTTTCCCAACAGGCACAGCTTCTCGGGGTGTCTCAGGTGGGGCTCTGTGCCAAATAGAGCCAGACGAACTGCTGAGATCCCCCCGCAGCAACGCTGCAGGTGAGGCTGGGCCAGCTGCTCTCTACTGCTTCTTCCACCTCATAACAGCCGACGATGTTCTGGGGTGACTGAACCTCAGTATCTACTTAAATACAACAGCAAACAGGGCCGCGGGGCCGAGGTGCTCAGTCCTTTAGTCGCTTTAACACTGCAAACTCGCCTGCCCTGGCCCACGCTGGCTTAGCTCCTACGCAGGTGGTGAGGTGGGCAGGGTGTGGAGGGAGAAGGAAGGGGAGCCATGGCACTGTCCTGGCACCACTGTGGGTGTGTTTTCAATTTTCATTTGCCCTTTGTCCTTATTAATGAGATGAATAGTCCAGGCTTGATAAAAAGGTTCGAGCACTGCCTCTCAGGATGGACAAGGACGGGTTCTCACCACGCATGCTCAGGGGACTTTGCATGTTCGCAGGTAATCAGAACGAGGTACGTGTCCCTGATGCATAGAGCAATGCCAGCCACAAGTCAATGGAAAGTGTTCCAAGGAAATAAATTTGAAAGAAAATTTGCCATCCCTTCCCAATTAGAAAGAGAACTACAACAGCAAAATTATATGCCAGTTTTTACTACAAAATAAAAATATTTTACCTACTGTTATGTAGAAATAGAAGTAAATATATGTGGGTATGTATTTCCCCAATTACAAAAAGTAATTCCACTTATGGCAAGAGGTAGCAATTAGAGCTTCTGCATGTAAAAAGCTCATCAAGCATGAGACACATTACAAAAAATATGTCTTTTAAAATAAACCTCTATGATTTGAATCAAAGCATTTTTTTTCTGTAGCTATAAGGAAACTTTTAAAGAAAAAGGTTACTGTGAAAAAAGGGATAACTGCAAAGTTTATTTCTTAAGTAAGTATGTAAGCAGGAAATCAATTTTGTATAGAAAGAAATCTCAACCCCCAAAATGAAAAGACGGTCAGTGTTTAGCCCTGCTATTTGTGGGAGTACCCACAAATTCTTCACCAACAGAGTGGGAGTAGACCTTGGGAGCATATTTTGCTAAGTATTATTATACAGCATCATACAGACTTCCTTTTGAAAAAGCTCTTTATCATAGAAAATGAATGATCAAGATTTGTTAAGAATTTTCTCTAGTGGTCACTTTAGTCCAAATTAGCAGTAAATTATTTCTGGCACACTCATTTCAATACCATTAATAAGGCAATTTACTTTTGTCCTTTGAAACTGACCTTTTTGTTGGGAGGGTTATTTTGTTTTGTTTTTTGGGGGAGAGGGGTGTTTTTTGAATAACCAGAAGTTAGGGGCTTCTGGGGAAAATGAGGATCTGAGGGTTTAAAATGATGTATTAGGCAATAATAAAAATTTTCTTGGATAATTCAGAATGGACCTGGCATTATTTCTAAAAAAGCATCTACAAAAACTGTGCGCACAGTAATCCTGCAAACTCTTCTAGCGACTGTCTAAAGACACACGTTGGTTAAAGAGAGTTCATTACTTCACGCAGAAGTTGATCCTGTATCAGATGAAATTGAACATATTTGATTTCCTCTCAGAAATTACTCATTTCCACAAACTTTTCAGTCATGAGATGAGTGTAAAAGTTTCACTGTGATTACTTAAACAGCATGGAAAGAACACACATAAGTGAAAAATAGTCCCACCTGTCTTAGATACGAGAGCCCCCAAACCAACAGGTTGGGGATTTCAAGACCAACTTAATGGATTCTACATTGTCAGTTGACTAATGAGTGAGTTCAGCCAAAACCTTACTTTTAGTTTCTCAGTGACTTGAAAGGACAAATTAAATTGATATATCAGCATCATGTCAACCAACATTAAACCTTGGTCCTTCTGCACATGAGTTATGACCCAACCTCTGAGGTTTCCGACCCCGTCATGTGAATTGATGTCCAGTCTTAAGAATAAATTTAAAAATACCTCTCCTCCCTAGTTTTAATAAGTAGCTCCCTCTGAAGATGCCTTTGCACAAACTCTCCACGATCAAACTGCCCTCCATACCCACCTCACTTTCCCATCTATTCCCACATTCTGGGCAAGAGAGGGGAAGAGGAGAATAAAGGAAATGTCTTCCACACAAGCTCCTCTCCACTGAAGCTCTCACTGTATTTCCATCTCTGCCCACATTACTCAAGCTTGTCCTCAAGACTTAAGGAGACCCAGAGTGCTGGGGGTTAACCAGAAGCTTGAAGAATGATCTACATCAACCCCAAACCAGGAAGGGGCTATTGTATGATCAACAAACAAAAAGAAGGGGCCTCCCCGGTGGCGCAGTGGTTGAGTGCTGCGCTGTGGAGCTGTTGGCAGCGGCGACGCGAGTTCGACACCCGGCCGGGGAGAATCCCACATGGCGCAGCAGACCTCTCCTGCCTCGCCCGCTGCTCCCCTCAGCAGTGTATTTCTGATCTGCCTGTTCTGCTCCCCTCTCTGTCTCTGGTGAACCCTCTCGCCGCCCCACACCTCTGGCCTGTACCCCAGCTGTATGTATAAATAAAAAAAAAATCTTTAAAAAAAAGCAGAAGAGTGGATGGAAGAATTACAACTCTTCGACATTCACTTCTTTAAAAAAAAAATAAATAAAAATAAAAAAAAAACAAACAAAAAGAAGAAAAAAATTAGATAAAGGACTTTCTTTCAGAACGTCAGATACTCTTTATCCCAACTCTCATCGTACCTTCCAAAGAGTAAACAAAATGTGGGAACAAAATGACTCCTTTTAGATTCCTCTAAAATCTTTGAGACATAAACATTCTGAAATACATTCATGAGATAGATTTTTCATGTAAAAAAATTCTGAAAGGAGAATCTAGGCTTATTCTTCCATTTTCCATTAGTGACTAGTCAATCCTGAGGAAATACTAAATAATTTCATTGGCATTCAAATTCTTTCTAATGCTACTGAGGCACTACAGAACTGTTGTTCTTTTCTAAGTCTTTCTTGCATGTTTAGTCACTATTAAGAGCAGGAGATAGGACAAGCCCTGAGCAGGATATAGTCACCATCACGGCATCATTCCCACCTCCATTCCCACCAGACGCTCCCACCTCCCAGGCTGGGAGAAACATCACATGCTCTATGGTCATCGAATAAAATGAAAGCACAAATGGACGCCAACAGCATGAAAAATCCAAAGTACAAAACATCACTATGAAGTCAGTGTTTTCTGTTATTACCCACACAATATTTGGCATCTCTGTTTTCCAGTGTCACAAAGCGATGAAATAACTGCATTTCTTGGTGTGACACGGACAGAGGAACCCCAAGCTCTGTGCCGTGGTAGGGGGTGGGGGCCCGGAGCCGGGGGTTCCTCTCCAGCCCGCAGGCAGTTAACGTGCTGAGTTAGCAACAACTCTGACCTGCTGTTCTTGTCTTTCTCCATTAATCCCACAGCGTTTTAATGTTTTAATTCAACACATAATTTTACCGTATCAGTCAGCCAAACCTGCTCAACTTTTACTTGCCATGATAGCTTTTAACCTCTTATTCATTACCATAATTCTATGTTTTATATTACAGACTGGTCAGCTTTTAACTTAAATGCAAAGGGGTGAAAAGAGTGCCATAGTTTTAAAAGCTGTAAATCTCAGAGCCTGAGGAAGGGGGTGAAGAGGAAGAAAACAGTGAATGTGTCAAGCCTGGCTGTAAAAGCAGATCAACGGCATGGGGTGCAATTTGTTGAGAGAAATCACCCCAGCCTGACTCACCTCTGCATCAGAGTTGCTCATAAAACCTGGAGAATGTCAGCCATTTGCACAGGCAGGGATGGCTCTGAGGCAACCTGGTCTAAATGGGCTTATGGTTCTCATTCTGAACTTTTCCAAATGAAATGAAGTCTACAATATTCTATGCCAAGTTGATCTCTAGAATCACCCTGAAAAGTAAAACGTATCTCAAGGAAATGATATGGTTCTTTTGAAACAGCATAGGTTTACGATGGCATAATCTGTACTCATACTCCGACCATTTTGTTTAAAAGTTGGAGCAGGTTAAATGTAGCTTTACTTCTCAAGCCTCCTAGAAGATCACTGTCCCAGGACCCTGGATGTTCTCTCAGATCGGATGATTTTTTTCTTGCCCATGAAGAAACACTGGAGTTATAAAGCTTCATGGGTGCTGGGTCTGCTCAAACACCTTCAGCTCTCCAGCCCTGGCCTCCTCAGGTGAGAATGTGGCTCTGTGGGAGCCTGCAGGTAGACAAGGGGTTTCAGAAAGTCCCACAGGTCTCAGGGGAGCACAGAGGGGTGGCTGCCAAGCAAAGTCATTCTGTTAGCCACCCACCAAGGCTGACAAACACGACTTCTCCTCATCCGGGGTCCACGCCCCCAGTTTCCCAGTGAAGCTACAAAACCCTGAACTGTTCAGCCTAATCTTGAGTCAGTCAATCCTTCAGCCACAGCGTGTCCTTCCCAATACGCCCTTGAAGACTGCACTCTCATTTCTAGGGAAAAATGAAAAAAAAAAGTCCAAACTGTTGTGAAAAAGAACAAAAATATGTGTTTATCTATCATTAGTCATTCTCTTAAATAACATAATTTAGGTGCATGTGTGACGGGTCTGTACTTGCCATGCAGAAGAATCTCAAAATTACTACTATAATAAAATTTACATTTGAACACTCAGAGCCCTAAGTAGCAAATGGGCCTTGTTGCCAATGGCCCTGCGAATCTGTATGTGGGCCAGTGACCCCTTTAGGTACACGGGGCAGACTCCAAAAGCACGTCCACTGTCCCAGGTCACACCGTGGCAAGCCCAGATGTCCAGCTAAAAGGCTGGTGTCCTTCCCTCGTCAGGGGGGACCTGCCTATGGGGAGAGTTCCCTGTAAGAATTTCCCAAGAGGCCAAAGGGAGCTTTACGTGAACAGCATCAAGTGACACCAAGAAATAAATAAGGGACAGAGACAGGCCTTAGCGACAGTCACAATTCACACTGCTGAAGAGTCTCCTCAGGTGACAAGGCAGCTCCCAAAAGCTGGGGGATAAAATAACAGCCTTAGAATTACAACAACAAGGAAAAGGAAATGTGAAAGGTGAAAAAATTTAAATAAGGACAAGGAAAGTAACAGGTCAGCCACGAGCGGAGGCCAGCACCATCAGCCCTCTTGCGCTGTGGAGGGAGAAGCCCAGGTATCTTAGAACAAGGCCTCCCCACCTGGAAGCGCCCTGGGGGGAGCTGTGTAGCCAGCTTCCTAGGACGCCGTTATTTTTGTCCCTTGGGAGAGGAAAAAGGAAAAGGATACCCTCCCCAAATCCCCTCAAGCCCAAGAAGAGGAAGGACAGATGACCGCCAGGGCAGGTGCATTTTCTAAGTTCCAAACAGGAAAGCGCTAACATAATAAATGAATGTCCAGTGACATATCAGGACTAAAAGGGGCATCTTTAATTATTTTTGGTGAGGCCACTGCGCACTCCTTTGGAACAGCATTTCCTATAGGTGAAGGAAGCCTGATAGCGCAGTGACATGTGAAAGGCACTATTCTTGGCACCTCCTGGAATAACAGCCAGTCGGCTCATCCATCACAGGGGGCCCGAAATCCCACCCAGCAGACAGCACCGGGACACGGAGTTCTCTGCACTTGCGTCAATGCCCCCGGCCACCCGGCCACACGGCCGGCTCAAGGCCTCTGGTCCTCCCACCTCGGACGCCGTCAGCGCACCGGTGTGCCACGTGTGACAAGTGCCAGCACTGCTGAGCCGTGCTGCAGTGTCCCTGTTTCCTGTGTCAGGGGAGGAGGGAGAACGGAGGCCAGCAAGAGTGGCCAGGCGGGGTCTGGGGGTGCTTGGCGCAGGAGGACTCCCCACAGCGGCTGGGGAGTGTGGATGCACACACTGCGGGAGAGAGCCGAGGCCGCCGCGGCTCTGCCTGCCAGGCTAACGGAGCTCTGGGTAGCAGGGACTCGGCGGGGAGAGACACGCCAGGCCTGGCCCAACCCGTGCTGGGCAGCCGGCGGCACGTTGCGGATGCACCGGGTGCGTCCTTGCCACACAGTCACTGCGGAGGGTCACGGACATGGGGTGGCGGCGAGGTCTGCCTAACACCCGGCCTTGGTGGCCAGCCGGGCCTCTCCCATCCCTGCTTCTGAACTCCCGGTGGGTGGGAAAACCTTCACCTCCCTGGGTCTCTCCTTCCCTCTGTAAAACGAAGCGGTGCCGTGCGTGGTTTCCAATCTTTACTTTTCAGCAATAAAACCCGGTTCCTCCAGGGGGACCACAGAGAGCGCGGCAGGGGAGCGGTGTTAGGACATCCCCACCAGCCCCCAAGAGACGGCCAAACACTTGTTTCTCGGTAGCCAAGGTTCCAGAAAACTTGGTTTGAAAAAGATGATTACTGCTTATCAATACTCATGTCTAAACGTAAGATGGGGGTACAGATTGTGGCTATGTGGGATGGAGAAAAGGTGAAAAAAGCTTAGTCTTTGAAAACACAGAAGCGTGGCTCTGGCGCAGGCTGCCCTGAAATCCACGGATCCTGTTTCTCGCCATTTCTTCGTCAGTAGGGGGAGAATAAGGCCACCTCGCTGTTTGACAGAGCAAGGTGGTGTCTGCTTCCAGGGACTCTCCTCCGTGCGCCTGTGCACCAGCCACGGCGGCACAACCTCACTGAAGCTGACCCTTGGTGCAACCCGGCCACGGTACTCTGGATTCTTCCCCTGGCAGGGGCGAGCCCGCAATTAAGTTGGGACGGTTCAAAGTCAAGAAATAAGAAACCAGACCCGGCCTCCACCGATTTCCTTACGGCTTGCCTCAAAGTTTATTGAGCACATTAAAAAGGGTCCATCCGTTGAATACTGAGCTCCATGAAATTATATGATAGTTATGTCATTCTATGATTATGTGGTAATCATCTAATGATAGGATAATGACAGAATTTTACTAGATTATATGAGATTTCACTACAAGGGGAACCAACTTTATAGCATCCATTGGAAATTGATATAAGCCTGTCCCAAGTAGCCTGAGGTCACACATCAACTTTCTTTAGAGAAATCCTGAGGCATGACTCCATCCTTCTGTTTTAATCAATACCCAATGCTATTTACCAATTGCAGGAAAAAGCCTTTCCTGGTTAGGGGCCAACTTACTATGGCTCCTCGGGGCGGGAGAGCTATATCCTACAGACATTCCTGCAATCCAGCCCCATGCAGACTTGAGTTCCCGCACACACGCACTCACACACACACACGCACACACCCAGGAGGAAGCAGAGCTGACTCACGTGCCCAGGCGTTCCTCGTGCTTTTTGCTGTCCTTTCCCCACACTTCAATGTCCAAAATGCCCATCCTGTCAGAGAAGTAGTGAAAGTCAAACTCTTCCCGCCACTGCGGATTTGCACTCTTAACCAGTGTCTAGAAAACATGCAGTTATAGTATTTATTTTCTTAAAATGCCATTCATCGCCACAGCAGCTACACATTTATTGCATTTCTAAACTGCAGGAGGTCGTAGGATACGACTCCCTTATCAAGTTAAACTTCCTCTTTGGAACGAAAGGGTTTCAGAAACTGGTAACACATCACTACTCTCAGCTGATCCCCAAATCAATCTGTTGGCCACCATGATAGAAAGAATACCCCCCACCCCACAGGGACCAGAAATATTATAGATCAGCCCTATCAAGACAGATATTTTACGATTGTGCTCTCTTATGCAAGATGACTGCTTCATCAAAGCAAGTAACATTTTTGTTGTCACCTCCATTCAGTGGTGGCTTAACTGAATTAGTGGAGAGTGTGGGGTCTTAATTAACATGTGTCAGACGCACGACATGAGAAACCAATTGTTCACTGCCACCCAGTTTTAAATTTGAGTTTACAGAATCCAGTCACAAGAGAGAGAGGGAAACTAGGAAAATTCCCCTGCAGGCAAACCTAACCCTTAGCAAGCATGGCCGGCAAACTCCACATGTGTTTCTGTATCTCTAAGAGCAGTTTCAAGCTGCTCATGTGTTGGGTCCACTGCTGGGATATGCATGTTTGTTTCATGCACACAGTCAATTTGTGAATAAAAAGTGAGCAAAAATGCTGCCTGCTCTGACTCAAGTTGTAAGGGCACAACACCAACTATTAAATCCTAGTGTTAGCTCGCTCCACACAGGATAAACGAGGACTCGAGACCTGGGCTGTGGTCTGTACCTCATATCATCACCTCCACCCATTTCACTTTGGGCTTCGTCAGTCAGACACAGAATTTAGAAACCAGGGAGAAGGACAGGGGAAAAAAATCCCCTATTTGATCACAAATTAAATGCAATATTCCCCAAGGGGAGTGTAGCAGATATTGGATTAATTCTACATTTCACCTTAGTCCAAAGGGCTAAGTGTGCCTAGCAATGAATAATTTTTCTATAAATCCTCAGCCTGACCCCGGCTGGTTAAAAGAATCTTGGTGGGGAGATGTGGTTACCCTGGATACGAACACCGAGACACAGCCTGCAACTCCCTGGTTAAACTAATTATCTGCATATTTCTGCCGTAACTTGCCCTCCATTTTTTGAATTTCTTATAAATGATTTTCTGACATGAGCTCCAATTCTCTACTCCAGGTGCTGGAGTAAATGACATTTCCTATTTGATTTTGCACTGAAAATTGTGCAGCGGAGACAACTTCTTGCCTCCTTAAAATTGTTTTCAACTTGTCTGCATATCTTAGGTCCTCTACACGGGAAAGCCTGAATTTCAAATATTCCGGGGTCTACTTTCAAAATCTTCCACTGCTTTTTTTTCTCTATGTGGCTTTTGGCAAGTGACAACATTCAAGTTCTCTGTTCCCTCAATCCATAAAACATAAGAAATATTCCTGTCTGACAGTTATGTAAAACTAATTAATTACCATGGTTTGGAGACTCTGGTTTTTGAAATAAAAACCACACCAAATTACTAAAATTAAAAATTAAGTGGAATTTGGATCAGGAGGATAAAATGATTGATTTCTAAAAACAGCTAAAAAATGCCATTACTGTTGTTCAAAGCAAGTCACTTTATTTTTTTAAGAAATCACAGCAACAATCAGCAGCACTGGAAGATTATTTTTGGTGTTAATACTATAAGTAAGAGAAAGCAATGAGTATATAATTTTGAAATTCTATTTTTAGTTCTCTCAATTATTTTAATGCAGATATATTATTTTGTACGATTTTAAAAACATTTAATTATTTCCCTGCATTTTAAGAAACATACTTGCTTATTTGCAAAATCAGAATAAATCTAGTCTTTAATCTGCTATTTAGTAAGTTTTCTCAAGCTCTCATTACCGTGTTAAAATAAGTTACATGAAACAATCAAATCCCCATATTAATGGACTGCACCTATACAATTATTTTGGTTTCTGGGATTCTCCAATATAATTAAGAGGTTTCAAAATAAAGTCTATTCTTATTAAATTTAGAGTAGGAAAACGCTCTTTCAATTCTTTTATTCTTAAAGAAAGTATTCTCCTTAAGGAATTGACAGAACTTACCTTACTTTTATACCTCTGATCTCCCAGTTTTAACTGGACAAAAATCTCTGTCATGCTTCCTCCTGAGACATTCTTTCCTTCCAACAAAGTTATGCTTATAATCCCGTTCCAGAGCTGGTTCTTCCTCAAGGACTCGGAGAGCCTCAGGTTACGTATCAAAGAGGACTAAAGCAAAAAATAAGGATGGCTTATGAATTGGCTGATCATTCTTTAGTGAGACTTTGGTGATTAGAGGAATTCCAGCTTTCCCTATTTGATTAAAAATAGCACTCCCTGCCTGGTGAGAAGGGGCTTGCTTCACTGGTTTCGCAAACCTGCCACCCCAGTTACATTTCCTTGCCCAGCATTGGCCTGGAAACGCTCTACAGCAGGCGATGACTACAAGTAACACTTGCATGTGGCCCGGGTCTGTCCCCCCCACCCAGATGCTCTCTATGGTAAGAATCCTTCACACAGCCTTTGGCTCTTTTAATAGCAGGAAGGGAAGAAGCGCATTCTGGGAAATAGAGATATAAGAACAAGGCAAAGCTTTGCAGGGAAACAAAATACCTCTGGGCATTTAGCAGTAATGGTTTTGAATTTATCCTCCACACTTGAATCTGTCCCCACTATCCTTTATTCCTTGGGCTACTACTAAAAAGCTCAACACCACAGCGATATTCACAACTCCAGAAACAGCCTGTAATCAGCTAACCAGCTAAATGAGCTTTGTAGATCTGGAGAGAAGGGACAAATAAATAAAGTACATAGCACCCAGTAGGGGCTCAGTCACTGTTAACTTATTTTTTTCACCTGTTATAAATGAGGCTACTCATGCACACTCTCTCTCTCTCACACACACACATACACACTTCACACACATACCTCTCTAGCAGAACATAGAAAAAGGCAAGCATCCCCTATTATTAAATTATAAAGGAGGATAGGCACATTTATTTTTAATTTTCATTATGTAAATTTTCTAACATAACAAAGGTAGAGATAATAGTAAAATAACTGCCTATGGGCTTATTCACCACATTCAGCTTTTTACCAATTTGATTCCATCTATCCCTTCTCTATATTTTTCTGGCTGAAATATTTGAGAGCAAAATCCATATTTGTTTTTATATAACCACCACCCCATGATCACACTCGACAAAAGTAACTAGGATTCCCATAATATCATTAAATATCCAACACATATTCACATTTCCCTGATGGTATCCAGCCACGTCTTTTTATGGTTAGTTTGTTTGAGTGCGAACCCCCATATAAGCCACACTGCATTAAGTTAGTGGAGTTCATTTATATTCTCCATTCAATAAGTGAAATGGCACAAGCATGGACTGCTTTATTTGAAGGAGAAATAAATGGACTGAAGAATGCAAATGGCGTCAAGTATCATAGTAAAGCAATGAATTGCTAACACTATATATTCGTTCCTGTCATCCGCTCAATGTATCTCCACGATCACACAGATACCAATTTGCTCGGACACCAGTTAGTCACAATTTATACAACAAATGGTCTGTCAGTCATATTAATTGTGTACCGGCTTACCTCATCCAACACACATCACTTCACCACCTTAATAAGCGAAGCAACATGCCAGGCACCTGGGCGATCATTTTATGACAATCTTAAACAAAATACATTCTCAAACTTCATATCCATGTTACTGTTCTCTTAAAATGCTCATACACACACATACACACATGGGTGCAAACATACACACACATACCAGTGTGCTAAGACACAGCAGGGAGGGCAGAAGGGAAGAACAAGTTTATATATACATATGTATATAAAAAATATATATATATATTGTTTTTTGTTTGTTTGTTTGTTTGTTTAAGATTTATTTTTTATTTATACATACAAGCTGGGGTACAGGCCAGAGGCATGGGGTGGCGAGAGGGTTCACCAGAGCCAGAGCAGGGAGCAGAACAGGCAGATCAGAAATACACTGCTGAGGGGAGCAGCGGGTGAGGCAGGAGAGGTCTGCCGCGCCATGTGGGATTCTCCCTGGCCGGGCGTCGAACTCGCATCGCCGCTGCCGACAGCTCCACAGCGCAGCGCTTAACCGCTGCGCCACCAGGGAGGCCCCTATATATATATTGTTTTAAGTGAATAATTAATTTGTATATTGTGGTGTGAAACTCTGCTCTGGAAATTTGCATCACATTGCAAAACGAAAGTAAATAGCCAAAATTTTATTTAAAGAAAAGGAAAGAATTCATTTTAAAGGGCAAATTCTCTCCTTTGGGGAATGTGAAGAAGCCTTCACATCCGTAGGTCGATGGGCTGTGAATAAAATATAGTCAATAATGAAAGTTTATGAAAGAGTTACAGTTAAGGGATTTTATATTTGTGAAGCATACACCCACAGCATCACAATCTACAGACAGACAGACAGGTAGACACGTATGTGTTTATCGATACATGTGTATACAGAGGTGGGTATACTTAATGCATTTTATAGTTTATTAAGTACATGGGCTGGACACTTCTATCTTTGAAGCAAAAATGAGATTTTGATTCATATATCCTGCTGGCATTTCCTTTTTTTAGATATTTCTTCTAAAAGTTTGACTTGCCAACCAACGAGCTAAAGCATGACCTGCTCATATCCATGCTTCAAAGTCCCGACAGATACATCCCTCCCTAAACACTGCAACTATTTCAAAATCCTTTTTATAAAGAAGGGAGTAATGTCCACAAGAGATCAAAGGGCATCCTACAGTCTGGCAATTGGCTAAGAAAAATGGCCATGCTTCCATGAAATATGCCCTAAAATAATTTTGTGGCTTGGTATGTCCTAATTTCAAATTGGATGTTTATCTTGGAAAGGCTTCTATCTAACTTGTCCATAAAACAGGCCCACTTAGCTCTATGAGCTCTGTGAAAATGGAATCCAAAGCTGGTTATTAAGGGGAACTGGAGATAGATTCCATATGGCGGAACAGCATGGAGGGCAAGGCTCAAGCCTTCATCAGGCGCGGCTTGGCTGGAGCTCCTGATCTGTCCGTGGACACTCGTTGCATTACACCAGAACATCTGGATTATTGCTTGTAATGTCCCTGGGAAATATCCACTTTCCATCAAAGCCTTTATCTATCTCAGTCGGACTTTGAACATTTAGTATTTAACACAGTCACGTTTGATGTGATGGACTTGCTCTTTGCCTTCCAAGGTTTTTTTTCCCGACTAAAGGCAGGGTAGGAAGAGAGAAGTATTTATTGCAGTGTTCACAGATAGAAAAGAACACAAGACCTTTAGTCTACTTGTTTCTCCCTAAATATTTCTGCAAACCTCGCCATCAGGGATGTGCCAATCAAGGGGCTTCTGGGAGAGGATAATCTGAGGGGTGCACATGGGCTTGCAGAAAGTTGTTTAATTACTTAAACATTTCTCTCCCATGGCCAGACTGGAGATGGGACTGAGGGTGAAGTCTGCTGGGGGACAGCGCCGGCGTGTCCTGGTTATGGCAGGATGCAGAGCTGAGCTCTGGGAACCTTTCCCGTGCTCCCACACTCCCCACAATAAATCGACTCCTCTGCACTCACTCTGTTCACTCAATAGCTGAGGTTTTCATGTGTGTGCCCGCGCCTAGAAGGGAAATCTGTCATCTTAATGCAGGTTGGAATGTGAAAGCAGAGAAGGAAATGACCCATCAAAGGAGGAACCCACCCCACCGGAGCTGAAACAAACACCAGGAGATAAAGCAAAGTTTCTGGGTCCTGACCCTAATTTCTCAGCAGACATAATGGATAAAATATAGTACATGCGGGTTTTGTTATTTTTCTCTTCCTCCCGCAGGATCGGAACCTTTTGCTCTTTCTCTGTTGTTTCATTCATAGGTTCTCCCTTCCTGAGACCTCCCCCCCAATTCACACCCGTTCTCCTAAACGGAAAGCGGGCTTCTGAAGCATCCATGCTGATTGTGAACAGTGAAAACCAGGTGTGAGGTTTAACTCAGAAACAAAGTGACTTTCGTAAAGTTGAAAGTCTCAGAAACAATTTACCTCCAGCTCAGGATAATCCCACAGAAGCAAGCAAGGGAACCAGCCGTAAAGAAGCTGCAGGGTTTCTGAGCGCGCCCGCTCAGCTGCTGGCACTCAGGCAGAGAATCCTAGGAAGTCCCTGATTTAGAACAGCGTCTCACAGCAGCAAGTGCATCATCATTCCCAGGACACTCAAAACAGACAGCAGCTTGGTGACAGTTTGAGGACAGTTTGAGGACCCGGGCCAGGTGGCAGGCTGGGGGCATGGGGATGTGGACTCCAGCGCTCTAGTCTCATGGTGTGTTAGAAAGGGAAACTCAGGGACGGCGGCTGTGCCAGCTCAGCGCCTCCTGTCTGTTCCAAGTCAGGAAGAGGGGCAGAGAGGTGTGGAGTAAAGAAAGATCCTGAAAAGGAGACAGGGTCCACGAGGGGGACAGCAGCCTACAGTCACCCAAAACAACATGAAATTGAGTTCCGCCACACTCTAGAAGCAGACTTGCTGACCAGCTACGGAGCAGGTCTTGGAAGCCTGCTCTGGGGTGCAACGAAACACAAAAAATAAAAAGCTAAAAATTTTACAAGGAGAAAAAGCCTGGGGCAGGGCATACCACCTGGATGCAAACTACTCTGTGGTGCTCTAGCCAGGTCTCTACTGTGGTCCGCTTCAGAGCTGAGCTCTGGAAGTATAAAGAGATAAGCTTTTCATGTCTCCGGGGCGTCTTCCTGTACTCATGAATCATTTCTCCTAAGTAATTGTGGGAAAGTAGGTACTCAGGGTCAACAAATGCATGAGAAAAAGTTGACTCTGCAAGCAAAATGAAGAGTAAAGCAAGATTCTGGCTATGTGGGCCACTGCTTTGAAAAGCTGAGGGAGAACACTGAGTCTGTGAAAGGTCTCCCTGAAATATTCCTGTCAAGCCTTTTCAACATGTGAGAAGACTGCTCATTGTCAACGGCTCCTGCGGCATCTCAAGAAGATCTACGAATCCAAGGAAGAGGCTTCCAGAAGAGACGCCACTCGACGGTTCCTCTATATCATCTGAAGAGGACCCCATAGGCATAAATTCTCCTCAAGCTACACAAAAATCTTTTCATAAAGATATAAAGAAAACCTCTTATTTTTCCACATGGACTTGGACAAGGAAAATGAGATTTATATTTGCAGACGAAAACTATCTCACACTCCCAGGGATATGAATAATCTGTGTACAAAGGCCTTGGCTATTAAAGCTTTTTTAATTAAATCTAATATTTTTAAATTATCAGGGAAATCATAATTTTAAATGCTTAATTCTTGCACTTGAAAATCAAAATTAGATAAGAAAAGATGAAAACAATCGATAGAATTTATAAATACTCAATAACTCTCAGAGTTCAGGACCAAGAAAATACTTCAAATGCATTTACTACCATTAAGGAATATGGGGAGGGGGGGTGGAAAGGAAGGGATGTGATTCAGCAAGATTGGTTTTTTGTTTGTTTGGTTGGTTGTTTGTTTGTTTTGCCCTGACCTCTTAATAGACTCAAAGTTAAATACTGGCTCATTTACAATAATATTCATCGCGTATTTAGTATTCCAGTATTTAGTATTTTAGCAATATTCAATATTACTCGACTCTCCTGTAACATCCAGCCAACCTTCATTTCTGTGTTTCATTTTTCCATGTCTCTCCTTGAATTAAAGTACTTCAGGGCCACCCTATTCAGGGCTGGGTCAGAGTGAAGTCAGTGAAGGATGGGTTTCCCCAAGATGTCCAGAACAGGTTCCCAAGACCTGACACATTGGCATATGGATTATTTCAAGCTGAGGTCAGTTGAGGCCCTGCAGGCCGATGGGAAACTTTTACCACTCCCTTAACTATCTAGAAGAATGGAAATTGTGGGATTATCCAGAGTTTTTATAAGAACTAAGCATTCCAGGGGCCTCCCGGGTGGCACAGCGGTTAAGCGCTGCGCTGTGGAGCTGTCGGCCTCAGCAGTACGAGTTCGACGCCCAGCCAGGGAGATTCCCACATGGCGAGGCAGACCTTTCCTGCCTTGCCTGCTGTTCCCTTCAGCAGTGTATTTCCATCGATCCACCTGTTCTGCTCCCCACTCTGTCTCTGGTGAACCCTCTCACCGCCCCATGCCTCGGGCCTGTACCCTAGCTTGCATGCATAAATAAATAAATCTTAAAAAAGAAAAGAAAGAAGCATTCTACCATGCTGGACATGCTGGGCACAGTGATTGCGTGAGTCACCATGTGAGCCCCCCTCCTCTCCCCTTGAAGCCCCAGGCTCCGCCCCATCCCTTAGCTCAGGAGATGAACCTGTATTTCCTTCACTGACCTTGGAATCCATGTCTATAAATATTTCCCATGTACTTATGTCCTTAAATTTGCTCTTCTCTACCATATATCTGTTCTATGTTAATTTGATTGTTCTGTCAACCCACGAGGAACCCAGAGGGTTAGAGGAAATTTCCTCTCTTCCCCTACACCTGTGAGACAGTGGGGTGAACAATTTAAGGAGGTGCTCACTCACTTCTGCAAGGGAAGGGCTGGCACCTGAGCCCAAGTGCCTCTGTTTCACATGGTGGTCAACTTACTGCCTCACCCTAATTTCACCCCTAATTCCATCCCTATGGATAGATGGATGGAAGATAGATATGTAGATAGACAGATGCATGATGGGAGGAAGGAAAAAAGGAAGGGAGGGATGGAGGTAGACAGATAGGATGGATGGATAGATAGATAGATAGATAGATAGATAGATAGATAGATAGAGCAAAGACACAGTGAGCCTCCCGTCAAAGTCTTTTGACTGTCCTCCTTCAATATAAGTTCTCTCACATTAAACTTGCCTTGTGGCAAGATACCTGCCAGGAGCTTAATATGTTAAAACCAGGCCACCAAAGTCCAAGTCCTTTGCATAAGAATTATGCTTCTAAAATTGCTGTCTACAAAGCACTTGCACCTACAGTTAAAAAAAAAAAAAGAAAAAGAAAAAAGAAAAAAAAAGACAGGGAAGCTGTAACCTAAATTCATGTATAACACTTATCATGAGAATCATTATCCTTGCAAAATCAAGACACTAAGAAAAGCATCAAAAAGCAAGGGCTTAGCTACCACAATTTGTATCAGAATCTAAGAGGAAAAGAAAATCCTTGTAGGTATCGAAAACAGAGGGAATGTAACGCAGACAGCCAGTTCCTCGGGCCAGGGCACGGCTGGCCCAGAGAGGACCACAGGCAGCAACCGTGGGCCCTGCTAACACACCCGGGCTGGGGCAGGGACAGCAGTCCCCCGTGAAGGCACAGAGAGTAGATGTGTAGACTCCGGAGCCCAAAGCTCCGTCTCAGTTCCTCAACTCAGCCTCTGTCAGCCAGAGACACACACACGTGGCCACGGTTGTGTTCCAATAAAACTTTACTGGTAAAAACAGACAGAGGGCAGAATTTTGTCCTCAGGTTCAAGGTTAACAGCCCTTGGACTGGAAAGACCAAAGCATAGATGCTGAGATCAGGCTCAGTGGGTGGAAGCTGAAACCACAGCAGGTCTGGCTGTCGGGAGAAGCAAAATCCAGCCCACGTCAGAGGGAAATGGAGAAACGTAGGGAAAGGGCAGAAAACATCCCAGCTTCTCCCTTCTCTCCTACCCTCTATCTTGCCAACTCTTCTCACTAGGTACAGACAAGGTCCAGTGGACAGGGATAACGCAGATGCCAGCCCCCCAGATAACAGAGGGGAACAGAGATGAAAGAACATGAATGAAGTCAAACAGGCCCTAAATTGGCACCCAGATCAAGTCGTCCCAAACAGGAAATAAAGTCCCCTGGTATAGGTCGTGTCTCCTCTCTGGAAGAGCTGCCCTAAAAATCATTAAAAATTCAGTCAAAAGGAGGGCTAGGTAAGAACAGATATTTAACTTAGTGCAAGTTCATCTAAAATAAGGGAAATCCAGAACTAAAGGGGCACTCTGGTCAGGCACAGCACCTAAGCAAGCCCAGATGGTAGCAGGGGTGTGTGCGCGTGTGCACGCGCCAAGATGCTGAGACTAAGCAATGTTTCATCGAGTCCATTCTTTATCATTGTATTTTCCTCCCCATTATACTACTTTGTGTCAGAGGAGCTCACAGCTGTGAATTTTCTCCCTTGGCAAGTGTCACACGTGTTCTAAAGAGAGGAGTAAGGTGTGAAAGCAGACTTATTCCCATATAGTCCCTATCCAAAGAGGAGTAGGCAACTGAGGCAGACCCTATCAAACCTATTGTCCATTTTCATTTTAAAATGCTCACCAAAAGATAAATAAAAGGCTTTTGGATGAAGCCTACACTTATTTGTAAAGCCAATGCCATCGTATTTACCATATGAAAACCAGGTCAGTGAGTAAGGAAGCACTTTAAAAGAGAATATAAAAAGCTGTAATTCTCGGCCCCCTGGGATGGTGCAAAATTATAAACTATTGGGTTTAAGAAGTAATTATCTAAACAAAATTAAGTTATTATAAGAATAAGATTGAGGTGAAAAAGTCAATGACATTTTATAGGCAATACATTACTAAGGACTAGTAATACTTTAGATTCTTGCAGAAAGTCCTTCCTTCCTGTAAAACTTCTGTTACCTAATTTTGACATGGAGTGTACAGAAATCCTGAAAAGGCAGCTTATTTTTAAAAAATACAGAGTAGGCTGACCAGGATACCTCAATGCTTTTACAGAGGGTTCTCAAGGCATCCATAGATATGCTACAGGATTCATTTTCCCAAGCTACATTAGAAGCTTTTCTGTTCCAAACTGCAAACTCTCAGTGGCAAAAAATCATCCTCACCAGTGAAATTCTTCACCCAGATATAAACCGCAGCCCTCAAATAAGTTCACGAAGAGCCTTCAGCGAGTTCTCTTCACTGAAGGTTTGATTAAGCATAAATACAAAGTTTGGGCATTTGTGAAGCCCCCGAGTTCAGCACAATGAAGTCAAAATTCTAGAAACTTCCACAATAGGGAAAAAAGAAGACAACAGCCTGGTGGAGCCCACAGTCTGCTTTGAACACATAAACACTGCTCCAAGGAGCCCCTTTCCTTTCTTATTGTCGATGTCTTTATCCAGCCGTCAACATTCTTCCTCTCCCTCTCCATTCCTGTGGACATTCCTCCATAACCTCTCCTGTCCTCCCGAGGCGCCAATATTCCCCAAGCTCACAATTTTTCTTTCTAGCCTTTATGTTCTTCCACAAACTACCAGTGCTCTTCCACAGGCTGGGGCTCCCTAACTAAAGATGGTTATTGATGTACAGTACCAGTGTTTTAGTGCAGCAGCAGAATCAATAAACCAGAAAATACTGCTTTGTCAGGCTTCACCAAGGCATGCTGGGAAACTTTACTGCTTTGGATGGTTACAAAAAACCTTCAGTGGGAGAGCAAGAGCTAGCTCCCTTCTGCGGTAAGAAATGATGTTCTTCTACCCTCTAGTGACTATAAAGGAATAAGACAAAAGTTGGAGGGATTTCTGAGACAGCTTCTCAGTATTATTTATGGTCTCTTAATTTTATTTCTCAAAAGAAGCTGAGTCTTAGAAACCTCATGAACTGGGAGAAGACAAAGCACCTGGTCACAGTTATTTTTAAAGTGTTCAAAATGCACTTTCAAGAGGATATACATTCTAGCAAGAGTCAGAACTTGGGATCCTTTGGATTTCAAAAAGCAAGGTTTGCAAAGCTTGCCTTCTTCCTAAATGACTTTTGAAAGTCAGGTTACAAGTCTGTCTGTCTGTCTCTCTCACTCTCTGTCTCTTGCTGTCTCTGACTAGCTCTCACTCACATACACACAAACACACACACAGTCTTACAAACACACACAATTTTTGTTTCCATCTCGTTATTTTTATGGTTATTTTGACATTAGTCACTTCTGTTACAACTTGCTAATTTAATAACTGATAAATTCAGAACACATTCCTACCTTGGGATACCTATATTTTTTTTTTACAAATTAGATAGCAGTGTGCAATTGCTTAAAAAGATACAAACAATGTGAAAAATTACCAGGACATCATGAAACAATCTTGAAAGGAACTTAAGGTAATAAATGGCTGTTCAAAAGATACAAAAAAGATTTGTAAAATTTATGACATATTCATCTCAATTAATCTTTTCATTGCACCTATCACACGAAAGCTGGGTTCCCTGTAATGGTAAGTAACTTCCAAAAGGATTAAAGCTAACTGCACTACTCCAAATAATCCAAGCTTAATGAAGTGTAACAGTCTGACATGGTCGGTACATATGAAATGTCACTACTAAGACAAGGGGAAGTTCAAACATCTGGCTAGACCCTTATTAAATGAAATTTCTAAGGGGATGTTGTTTCTGTCATATTCACAACAGCAGTGAGAGGGAGAGAATGCTAGTATATGTGAAGGTTGGATAATTCCCATCATATATATGTTTGTGTTTGCTACAAAGATGATTTTTTTTACCAAATGATATAAAGAAAAAAAAACAGTTCTATTTACCTTGCTGGCACTCAACCGCTTCCGATTTGACCATCGCTAAGGATTGTGTCCATGGAATGGTGAAAAATAGCAAAATGGAATAAACAAAGAAATTCATTAATTACATCATGGTATTATTGTACAAATGAGAAGGTGTGGGCTACATTTCAGCAATCAACACCCAACTTCTAAAGTTACTGAGAAAACACATGTGAGTAAGAAAATAGAGACAGAAAAATTTCTGGGGTTGTGTGAAATCATTTTCTCAGAATATTCAACAGTAAAAGACAAGGACATGGGAATCTGACTCCTTTCTTAAGAGCACATCCATGTTCTTAATTGCCTTAAAAACAATAATTTTACCTCTAAAAGCAAAGAGGAAAGGCAGCTTTCTCCTACGGGAAATACCCAGATATGATCATGAAAGTTTTTAAGAAACTCACAGGTAACATTAGTTGATGTTCAGGTCTCCATAACTTTAAATGCTAGAAAAAATAATTCCATTTACCTTCACTGGTTAAATCTCAATATTCAAAATAATACAGAAAAATTCTGAGTTCCGCCTGCACAATTATGAAATACAGGCTAGAAAGCTGGGAGGAAAAGAAGAAAACATTTTCTGAACACAGTGTAACTTCACCACTGTTCTCTTTGAACTCTCATTTGTCATGCTAAGGCTGCTGAATTTCGGCTACAATTAGAATTCTCTTCTAGCAAAATCCTCTCATTACACCGTCCAGTACTGCAAAGCTCTACTTCTGGCTGGTTAACCAGCTAACTGCATGTTAAAACTTGGATAAATTTGGGAGATTACAACTCAATTATGAATCTAATCGAGCAGACCACATTTACTATTATGCTTAAGGAAAAAATACCTTTAGGCAAATGACCTCTCCCCCTTGTCAATATGTCTTCCCAATAAATTAGAAACCAGAAAATAAACAGTCTTTGGGGGAAATGCATTTACATGCCAGTGGCCAGCAAAGAGAAACACAAGTACACATGCGACTTGAAAATATTTCCCATTAGAAACAAACACTTCCCGGGTGAAACTGTGAGTCCCACGTGCAGCCCGAGACTCACAGCCAGACACCACAATCTGGGCACTGCTATCCAGCCTCGCTGTGATTTCCCGACAACATGGTGACGACACTTTCGCCCAAACCACCACCACAATGAATCATAATCTTACCAGTGCATCAGGTTATTTGGGGCCTTTCCATATACAGTTCTTTTGATTTTTATAGCAATCATAAAAGATAAACAAAATGGAGAAGGACACCACTGGGCGTGCCTTTTAGTGCCAGCTTAGCGCCATCCTAAGTGCCACCAGACCATCTGCCCCAGACCAAGCACTGAATCTAATTGTCCTTAGTCCTCACAGTTCTGCAAAACAGAGACTCTTGTTTTTATTTTCATTTCACACGTGAGGAATTTGAAGCTGAGAGAGGGTAGGTAATTCTCTGCATTGGACCTGATCACCCAACTTCTCAAAACTAGCAAGCTGGCATACAAACCCAGGCAATCTGAAAGCAGAGCCCCGAATTCCAACAGCAACCCTTTGTTGGCTGGGGAAAAAAAGATAAAAAAACTGAGAGGAGGTTTGAGAAGCTTCCAGCCAGGACCTTCCTGCTAAGTGGAGCTCACTCTTCTATACTCACACCTCGGGGCATGAGAGAGCAGAGATACTCACTGCACAAGAGCCTCGGCGAAGGGGAAAGTACAGGAACAAGACTGGGCATCACCCTGAAATGTCTCCCCCAGACATTCAGTTCACAATGTACTTTATAAGGAAATGATTGCCAGCTGAACAGACCATCATCTTTCCAGGTACTGGGGTTTGTTCTTACCATTAAAAACCCAGTATCGAAAGCTTTCAATTTAGAGTTAAATTCAATAAAAACTATTTTCTATTATATACACTTTCTACAGTATCTATTATATCCAGATATGCACATTGAAAAACGACAGGGGAAAGCATTCTTTGTTCAAATACACGTCAATCTACTTCAATCCAAATGTACACAATATATGTGTGTATGTATGATATATATTTATTATATATTTACATATTTAATATTATATATAATATATTTAATATATAATTATCTTTAAATTATATTATTATATATTTAATATTATGTGTGTTATTATATATTATTAATATACTATGTATTAATATATTATATATATATGTGTGTGTGTGTGTGTGTGTATATATATATATATATATATATATATATATATATATATATATATATATATCATATCTACACAGAATGCCAAAATGACCAAACAGACTACATGAGAGCAGGCAGGGGTTTCTGTATTGCAACACCCCATAAGAGCTATTTAAAATAAATAAATACACTGGACGCTAGACCTCTGCCATTCAAACAAGAGGAAAGAAAATGGGAAAGTGCCTGTATGAGCAGATTCGCTGTGAGACAAACTCTCAAAAACAGGAGAAAGGATGTCAAAGAAAGGAGCCAAACCAAATAAGACGAAAAGCACGCCTGCTTGCGGATTTTGCAGCTATCTTCTTTCAACCGTTTTACGAAAACAAACTTGAGCCGCACCTAATATTAATGATTCTGCAATTTGAAATACAGTTTAACTAAAATGGCATGACTTTAAAACTCTTCATCTGGCACTAGAGAAATACATTAAATATATTTTTTAAATATTTAAAGGCAGGGTTATTGCGGAACATACTCCAACATACTACAGAAAAATTCCTAAGGGGGATAAACACACAGCTTAAATATGCAGCTTCTTACCTGAGGAAATTACCCGATTTTACCGACCCCATTTCAATAGCTAAAAACATTTTAGAACATACCAGCTGGCAATTGCTTAAGCATGTGCAAAACGATACTCGGATATAGTGCCCGCTATTTTAAGCTAGGACCCAGCTCAGGTCAGCTACGTTTCCCATTCTATCCGGTGGTGAGGCTGTTAAGACTAAGAGAAGCTAAAGAAAATTGCTCCTTCATTATACTGGAGAGCAAAAAAAGTTTATTTCCAACATTAAGTCATTTCAACATCAAAATATCAGCTTTATTGAGGTCTCACAGTGCCACCTCTTAAAAATTAATAAGAGGAGCTTTTTTTTTTTTCTCAGTTATTGTCAAGTAAATTCTCAGAAGAATTCAAATTAAAAATAGCCACTACATACTTGACCTTCTGGCAATCGAAATGTCTGTGTGCAGCTTCCCTACTTCTTCAAACTATCATCTGTGCATTTCCTAGTAAACCAGTGATGACGGGTATCATGAAAATAAATTTCCACTAAAAGCAAAGGTAATGTCAAAATGAAGAATATTCTCCTCAATGACCCCACTGCCTCAATTCAAGAAGTATTACCGGAGGCCTAATTTATAAACAGGCTTCAGATTTTCTTATCCAATTCTAAATATGCCCAATTTTAACACACTTTGGTCCTTTTTCAAGTATTTCAGTTAGGCTCTAAAAATACCTTCAAATAAGTTACAGTCAAATAGGCCTGAGAAAACTGTAAGTGGAAACCTTAACATTAGTGAAAGTATATTTCACATGACATGTTCTACACAAACCATAGCACCAAGTGCATTTTAATAACAGAAAAAGAATGTGCACCCCAACCAAAAAGAGGTGACTCCTTAATGCATTTTCTTTCCAAAGTCCCCAAAGAAGGGATGTCTATACCCTCAATAGAGACTTGCAAATTTTGCAACATTGTTGTATCCCCCCAATAATGATAATACTGGCAGTCACCTGATAGTCAAGTTATCAAAGGACAAGAGCTATGAAGAATTTTAAAAAGAACAAAAGGGTCACACTTACATGTCTCTTGAAATCGCCCTGTTTTACGACTAGATTCAAATTTAACACAATCACTCCCATGTCATCTTCTAAACTATTGGGATCTTCCAATTTTAAAATATGTTCAGTTGTTCTACAAGGAAAGAGCAAGAAAGCGTTAGCACATCCTGACAATGCTGAGAGTCACGTGAAGCCTCAGGAGCTGGTGGTTCATCTCCCACCTCTCCATGAGGGTGACACAGTTTAAAAAGCACCAAGTTCAGTGCAAACTAACCAACTTCAGAGTGAGAAACCGGCATTGTCTAATTCAACAGTCGGTTAAGCGATACTTCTCCCCTCTCTCCCCAGTAAAGCTTAAGGGCTCTTAATTTTAAGTTAGGAACATAAACTAACTCAAACACGAACAAAGGAAAGTATAAAATCCAACCCAAATTTTTCAACCCAGGCTGGAAGATTTAATATCTGGCTAGTATCTTGGGAATTTTAAAAAGAAAAATCATAGGAAAATGTCCATTTTAAAGCTCTCTTTCATCTGTTCAGAATAGTTGGGTCATTTGATCTAGACGAAGACACTTAGCATTGTCATAAGTTCCCTCTAAAGTTCACTGGGAAGAATTCAAGATAAAAATACAATACCTGTTCAGTTCCAGATCACTGAGAATGATAAAAGCAGAACCCATGAAGTCAGAAGAGGTGAGGTCCCGATCATATACCTGCAAGCAGGGAGGAGAACAGTGACTCGGGAACATGAGAAATCGACTGAGTTTATCAAACATTAATAAATGCAACAGGCTGGGAATCTGGAAATCAGTCTTCCAGATCTAAACACAATTTGCCCTGTACAGCTAAAGAGGAATTTGACTGAGCTCATGGAGAGAACAGAAATGATTCAAACTTGCCGATTTTGCCTTCCACAGCCAAAACAACAGCAGAAAATACTTTTAAGGCAGTATTCATAGGCATTAAAATATCATGTGCAATGGACCCCTCTCTGTAGCTTAAACGATCTCTCATTAAAATTTAGTATTTTCACAGTGAGCAGATCTGCCAATTAAATAGAAATTTGCTAAATATTCTATAGCAATCCCATCCTGCACTCAACTCATGCAATTTTAACCCAGATGTTTGAGCAATTGATGCTTACAACCGGTAGCTGGGAGCTCTATTAAGTATAAAGTTATTCCTAATGAGAAAGACTTTCGTACTTGGCACTGCTGCTGAACAGTAATAATTCTTCCACATTCAGTAAGTTTAAACACAACCAATGGAGAAATTATTTTCCCTGTGATTTTCGGTAGCTCATAGTTCATTGATCTGAGTCTCCACAAAGTGTGTAAGGAATCCCTCACCTACTAAGTTTTTTAACCCAGTGCTGAAGAAGAATAAAAGAGTCCATTTTGGGAAGTTCCCTTTTTAGAGGGCTGAGAAAGAAATGATTTTAAATAAAAGAGCAGATCTGAAAGTCATCTGGGTTTACCTTCACACGTAGCTTTTGATCAAGGCTTTGGATGGGTAACACGACTATCTCATCCCAAACCGGGTTCAAGTTCTTATATATGACCTTGCTTTTGTACAGCGTCTTCCCATTCAGCTTAAATTTCACATAGGGATCGCTTGTGCCTTTAAAAGAAAAAGAGAACAAGACAGATCTTAAAAATATACATCCAAGTCTAGGATCTCCATTAAGGAGAGACCCCTTCTGCAGCCCGGAGCACTTCGCTGGCACACCCAGAATGAACGTTTCCCTCGGTGGAGACAGAAGGCCCCAGAGGTGGAAGGGAGAGAAAAATTAAACCCTTTGGGATAAATGCCTGATTCTTCTTCGCCTTTCGTGGTAGAATACAAATGGGCTCCTTGAATTTTTCTGCTTTGTTTCATTGTGGAGATGTCATCATTACACCACCCGCAAATATTCAAGAAGTGCCCCGCGCCCCTCAGCACCAGCCCAGGATGTCAGGATCATGGACGACCCCAGACCCCTGCAGAATGGCGGGGAGTCTGTGAAAAGGGAAAGAAACCATTTGCAAACATGGGCCAGATGGCTGACTCAACAGAACCCTGTGCATTAGAAGATCATCATAATGAATAAATCCATCTCTGGAACCACAGGCTCAAAAGCTGGGGTGACCCACGAAGGCTGGACGAGGGCTGCGTGGAGATCAAGCCGACAGAGTTGCCATTCTTCCCCGCCTGCCGCACCTGCAGCGACTCACCGGCTTTGTCTCCCTGGGGCCAGCTGAACGTCACCCCAGCCGGGCCCTCCGCTGGCCCGGGGCGACACCCCTGACCTGCCCCTCCTCCCGGCAGCTCTGACACAGACGCCAGAAGGAATGAATAATCTGTCTCAGCCCTCTGCCCAAAGCAAAAAGAAGGGCCCAAGACGGACCCTCCTCCACCCACTCCGGAGCAATGGAGGGACGAGTGCCTGCAACGATAATCCATGAACTGTGTCTGCATGTGTGTTACAAGCGTGCGAGTGTGCCAGCATGCATGGGGCATACGTGCTCACTGATAACTAGCAGATGATGAATAAAGAAGGGACACGTGAAGGAGCCGTCCGCGAGAGCACAGCCCACAACCCCACACAGCACAAAGGAAAATCGTCTCCACGGGGGACTCAGGAGGCTACGACCGAGCGTATCACAGAACACAGCAGGCGCGCCAGGGCCGGGCGTCTGTCTGCCCAGTGCCAGGTCCCAGGTGCCTGGACGGTGCCCAGCAGAGGCCTCTGTGTCTACAGACATGCATTTCTGAGAGTGGAGCCACGCCAGCATAGTCCGAGACCACCAGATCAATCAGACGCCGGATCACCGGTGACGAACGTTTGCCAAGCGTCCATTCCCATCCCGGATGACGCCGTCTTATTTTTTTCAGCTTTCTTTGGTTTTGATTTAGCCGCATGCCTAAAAATAACTGAAAATGAAGGCACGACACGGCCCAACTATTTTGAGTGGCAGCAACATCCCACTATAGCGAGATGGGCCAGCTCGGAAGTCTCACCAGTTAAGCCCAGCCGGTGCCCATAGCCACGACTTCGAGACAAAGACGCCAAAGTATGAATTTGCACAGAGACGGACTCAGCGCTCCCATTTGAAGTCCAGCAATGCCTGTTTTAACCAGGACGCCGCAGGCAACACACCCAAGCCGAGTGGCGGGGCAGTCGGAGAGGGTGCACTGGCAAGCAAGGTCACACGGGCGAGTGAGCCTCACCGACCCCCATTGAGTACAGGGGGTGGCTCTGGCAAGTCAGACTCTAACCATCATCCTGATATAGAGATACAAAAAAGTGGGGGAAACTATAATAAAAAGAGGCCTTTAATTAAATGAAATTACCACTCTGGGATCAGGCCTTCATGCTTGTCAGCGTGCTCTCAAAATAAACATCTCAAAACTGGGCTCGGTGGTGTCACTTTCTCACAGGCAAAGCATACTGGGTAATCCCCAGGCATCTGACAGCTACATAATGTTCAAACTGTTTCACGGGTGAATGGCGGCCTTTGCGTGAAAGAAAATATTAATGTCTGGAATTCATAGAAAAGGGGACCAGGGTTTACAAAGCCAAACACGGGAAGAGGGTGTCAAGTGAGGGCCGCGTTAATTGTTAGGGAACATCTGAGAAAGGGGGAGCACTGGCGGCTTTCTCTGAGCGTCTAAGTGCCTGCCTGTCAGGGAAGTGACATCTCAACTAGGCGGGTTCTGAAAAGAGGTCGAGGCTCAGGAATGCGGAGCCCAGATTATTCGCATGATGAGATGACACCTGAATGGGTGGACTTTAACCTCTTCCATGGGAGCTTCCCAAACAATGAGACTCTTTGGAAGAAAGAGGTGGTGGGTAGGTGGGGAGGAGAACGAAGCGAAGGGGGCTGGAGTTGAGGCCTCGGCCGGGGCCAGGGCGGGTCCTGCCGTGGGGACCTCAGGCCATCACAGGACTCAAGCGGAGAAGCTCCAGGCAGAGCCCTCGGCCTGAGCTGCCCGCCCAATTCGAAAGCCACTGGGGCCCCCTGATGCCGGGGGAGACAAAGCCATCAGCTGACCAGAGCAGCTGCTGACCAGACGCTCCTGGCCAGTGCCTGACTGTCCTTACTGCGGCTGGTGCTCACGACACCGTGAAGGCCGAGGCCCCTCTGTGGGCTGCCAGACGGGCTCACACCATTGGCGCCAACTGGGGGGCTACCAGGCACGTCGCCCCAGACTTGCTCTTCTGCGCTAGCAGGCACCCCACAGACCCAAGGCAAGGTCCAAAGGTAGGAGCCACAGCGAAGTCAACTTGGGGTGACGTGAGCTCGCAGGTGGAGATACTCATTTCAGGTGGGGTACCCAGGGGAGCTAAAAGGAAGGGGGGTGGACCCACGCTGGCCGAGGGCTGATGTCAGCTCAGCAGGAAGATGGGTGGGGGGTGAGCAGGAGGGGAGGGGCGCAATGGCCAGGCGGGGGGCAGGTGGCTGGGGCACTTCCGGTCATCGGGAAATTACAGGGGACAAACTTAATGAGAAATAAAGTTTAAAAGGCAAGTTCAGCTCAGAGGCTAAAGGATCCTAAAAATAATAATAATAATAAGGAGTTTAGGGTTTTGTTTCTAGGAAGTATAGCTTGGGTTTCTTTTTCCCGTTCTCTTCATGTTTTTAAAAAATGAACATGACATTGAAAATATAAAAAGAAAAAAGGCACTGCCCTCTTAACTTGTCATTTCCTCATTCTCCTACCTCCAGTGTACCAGTTTCTCGGGTGTTTTACAGGAAAAATACAAGATTTGCTCTGACCCAAACATGACCTTACGTGGGCTAGCGTCATGCTTTCTCCCTTCAGTACCCTGGACTGCTCTGCGTAACAGCACTGTGGATTCAGGGCTCATCTGTCTTATTATTGACTGGATGAATCTTCGTCGTGTTGTAGCTTCATTTACATAACTAGTCACATTTACCGACACTCATGTCACTTCCAATTTTTCTTTTAACTAGTAAAACAACACAATAAGCTTCCTGCTATGACTCTCTGGCATTCATAAGTGATTATATTCAAAGGGAATTTTAACATTGGAACTTCTGGGCAAATGTGCCTCCTCTGGTTCTGACAATCATCATCAAATTGTTCTTCCAAAGTCTTTCAAACTCATACTCCCTACTTTCTTCCCCCAAGAGTATACACTCAGGGCCTCCCTGGTGATCTCGGAGTTAAGTCTCAGTGCTGTCACCACTGCGGCCTGAGTTCGATCCCTGGCCAGGGAGTTGACCCAGAGAGCGCAGCAGACCTCTCCTGTCTCCCTGCTGCTCCCCTCAGCAGTGTACTTCAGTGGATCTGCCTGTTCTGCTCCCCACTCTGTCTCTGCGGAATCCTCTCCCCCTCCACCCCCCACAGCTCTGGCCTACACCCCAGTTCTTCTACACATAAATGAATAAAATTTTTTATTAAAAAAACTGACTTCTCTAGAAGTATACATTCTGTGTTTCTCTGTAACATTGGATGTTACAGTCCTTTTAAACCAATGGCCGGTGAAAAATTGGTAGCTCCATTTTTCTCTCTAATATTTTGAATAAAGGTTAGGATCTTTCATATTTTAGTGACCTAATTTCTCTTTCTTTGTGAAGTTCTCATTCATACCACACGTCCATTTTTCTGTGGGCTCAAGGCTTGTCTTTTGCTTATGAATTGGAATGAATCCTTAATTATGGAAACCAGCCATTGACTGTATATCTTGTTATAATTCATTTAAACTTACATAACAATTTCCTGCGCTATGTTATTTTTATTTAGTCAAATTTGCCAAAATTTTATTTAAGGCTTTGTGTTTAACACTCTGCTTGTAAGAATTTTTCTCACTGCAAGATTTTAAATTAGTTCAGCCGTGTTTCTTTCCATGGATTTCATAGTTTTTTATTTGTTCCACTTAAGTCTTTGGTCCATCTGGAATTATTTTAGTGGGAGGAGGGAAGGTTTACTTATGATCAGGAGAGTAAAACGATCAGAGCCAAGCTTTAGAAATATAAATCTGGCAGCAGCTTATAATTTAGAAGGAAGAAGAGACAGACTGAAGCAAGCAAACGTGGCTGTTGAGATAATGGAGCCTTGGGGAGTTGTGGGCTGAGAAAGCTACCCCCGGACAGAAGAAGGAGTCTTCCAGAGCTTCACAAAGCGTGGTCCATGGAGCTTCCTCTCCAGAGATGCTCCGCGGACGGAAGGGTATGTCATCCAGCCACTGGGGAAGGCAGTTTACAATTCCCTCACTTGGAACTTCATAATGCAAAGTATAATAATAAACTCTGCTAAGGACTGTATTAAAGACAAACGACAACAATAAAGACAGCTTCAAACCCGTCTGCTCTATATTTCATGATCTTCCTGAAGCACCTGCAACCATAATATTCAACACCTCCCAATCAAAAGTCCGGGAGGGAAGAGTCCAGAATCGCCTCTCACGCTTGGTGGGTATTATCAACATGTGATAAATGAAAAAATAGACTCTGAAGTCAGAGAGGCATAATGGGTTAAAACCTCA
Organism: Scalopus aquaticus; assembly: GCA_004024925.1. Taxonomy (NCBI): domain Eukaryota; kingdom Metazoa; phylum Chordata; class Mammalia; order Eulipotyphla; family Talpidae; genus Scalopus; species Scalopus aquaticus. Next base: position 155,883 of record PVIJ01002000.1, read on the forward strand.
GAACTTCCTTTTAATACCCAGTGGGCAATTTACTCAATTTCCTTATGCCTTAATGTCTTTACCCACAGATGGAAAAGGACCAACCTTAGAGGACTATCTTGAGAACTGAATCAGCCACTACACTTCACGAGAGCAGGCTCTAGTCATTTACTGAGAAAGCCCCACAGCAAGCACCATTTTTATGTTACTACTCAGCTAATGGGGAGAGTGTCTAATAATGCATGTACTAGTCACCCCATCACTATGTCCTTAATTTTAGCTGGCCAAGCAAACCTGCCTAGTGATTTGTCTCTAGAATGTCCCTTCCATGGCCATCTCTAAAGGTGTGAAAACTACACCTTCTCTCCTCATAAATGGAACAGGAAATTCCTCCCCTTCTATCCTTCTTACAGGATCATTAGTGGCTTGAGAAAGTCTCCATGAACCAACCCTGCTTTCCTGGAGGGCAAGTGCAGTGTAAGAGCCTAAACTCACTAAGAATTCACGCACACAGGACTTCAGAGCAGTTTGCAGATACAACCTGATGATTTATCTTAGTGAGACGACAGATGACAAGTCAAGTCTAGCCTAGCAGCGTCTTCAAGAACCATGTTATTTAAAGATTTTGTTTTCCACTTATCATCTTATGTATCATTCTGAGAGGCTGTTGCCACACTGGGATTATCACGGGGACAATGGTCAGTGCATCTGGGAAAGCAATTCATAGAAACAGACAATATCATGTTGACAGGCTCCAAAGCCCTTCTAATATGCAAACAAAATAAATCTGCAGTGAAGCTGTAATTAACAATTCATGGCCACTGTAGAGAAAGCAGAAGATCAAGATGCACTGAAGACAGAAAGAAAAAAGGAAAGGAGGTAAGGAGGGAGTGGAGGAGAGAGAGAAGGGGGAGGGAAGGGGAGGGAAGATGATCATCACTCTCTAGGAAACCCCAACACTTTGTGGTCCGCTCACATATTAGTACGTGTTTTTGTCACCAGTATCAGGTGGCCGCTCACGTATTAATACGAGTTCATCTAGTCTCCAGTGTTTCACGCCACGGTGGATTTATTTGGAACTATTAGGAGCTATTTCTTTGATCATACTCAGTCTAGAAGCTTTAATCTCTATGCATTTAAAATTTCATTGAAATATATCCAGTAGTTCAGGAGTTGAGTGTGTTTCATTGAATGCTTATACCATTCATGTGGTGGCACAGAAAATGGCTGGCCCCAAGGGCTGGTAAATTTAAAGGCACTGGCACACAATGTGTTAATATGGTGAATGTACAGACTTAACACAAACACAGACACTTTCCACAAATAAAGCACTTGGTCTTCATACTGTACTTTATCCACACTGTGTCATATCCCTCTTTACCCGTAAATATATGTCTACAGATCAGTTTTGTGATCATGTCTGTGTAGGTCTGTACAAGTAGTGAAAACTTATTATATTGTGCCTTTAAAAAAATAACAATCACTCCAGACTTGAGCTTAAAACTCATTGCACTGAATAGAGAAGCACTATTTGCAGGCAAAACATACTTGTTTGCCCTTATTTTCCAGGGTAAAGATATCAGCTGAGTATTCTCTCCAAAAGAAAGGTGGACTCCAGTTTGGAGGCTCCTAGATTAACAGCATTTCTCAGCATCTTTGTTCCTGAAAAGACACTGACTCTGCATTTCACATTTTGTAATCTCTGACAGTTTTTGGCAGGAGATCTTAAAGGTTCAGCTACAAGTTAGCACTGATCTCTCAAGTTTTTAGGGAAACTGATCTGCCTACAGGTGAATTCACCCTGGATCAACAGTGCTAGGAAACATGAAAAGGGTAAGTTTGACTTTTTTCTTAACTATTTATTCTATTTGCACATAGGCCTTGAGAATCCTTTTGATAGTGTCATATGCTTAGGAGCTTTGTTTTTACCAGAGAATGAGCAAACTGCTATTGTTTTACGGGATACCCAAGTCCTGATTTCTCTGAGGCTAAGCGTGCAGCCAGGAGTCCCACGAACCGGCCCTGGTGGAGTTGGCAGGGCCGCTGCTGCCCCCTAGCGGTCAAGATGGGATTTTTCAGCTCAAGTCCAGCCAGGTTCCTTCCTTCATTCACCCACCTCTTCCAGAACCCATAAATGAGCGGTATGGACAGTCGGGGCATTTCTCCTCACTGGCAGGAGAAAGAAGAAACCGCGTTTCCTCCCTGGCACGAGCTGCATGCACTGAAGCAGCCGCAGGTCAAGGGAAGCAGAATTCCAATGGGCGGTTTTTCCCCCAACACTCAGCGGGGCCCACGAGCGGCTCTAGGCCCCTCACCCATCTTCCTGCAGAAGTGGCCACGCCTCCAGAAACTGCCCTTTTGTTCAGAGCCATGGAAGAGTTTCCCCACCATCTGCTACTGGCCTCAGTGTCCCGGTTGACTTATTCCTGAGCTTGCCCCCACCCCAAGCTCGCTGGGTCTCCCTCCCCCACGCTAGGCTGCTTCTGACCCTGTGAGCAAGACTCAGGAGAACCCCGACATACGATGGCTCCAGGCAATGCCCAAAATCCAGCTGCTGAAAGAATCTTCAGTGAGCAGCTCACAGCGGAATCAATGATCTGAAATCATCAATATTACTAAAACTTGCGATTTTGGTTACTTATAAAATTTGCATTGAATAACCAGCTGGACAGTAGGGAGACGAGGTGTGGGTGCCTCTGGGGTCTGCTCTCCTGCACTATGGCCTCCCTGAACCCTAAACTCCCTTCAGGGATCCCCCAGTACGCTGACTCCGGCACCCCCAGGCTCACGCCCCTCCCCTGCCCCCCCAGTGCTTTCTCCTCTTCGGTCATCCCCTTTCCGTAATCTGCACAGTTTCGATATGTCTGGTCTCTTCTATCATTTTTTTGCCAAATTAAATATTATTTAAAAAGCTATTTTTGTTTTGTATTCATAACCAATGAGCAAATCTGAGTCAGAGACTTTCAAAAGCTATTTTTAAAAGTTTTCATCCCCTAACTTTACGCATATAAATACTTTTATACGTAGATGAAAGAAAAACATTGCCCGTATATTGATGAATTCTGTAAATTCAGCAAATGGGATGCTGGGTGAGGAGATTACCAAGCAAACTGGCTTTGGGGGAGGACCCTTTGGAGGACTTCCGCTCCTCGGGCTTGTGATCAGAGATCAGAGGCCTGGGTGGGGTGTCAGCTTCTGCTTAGAAACGGTGTGCTTGTTCCAGAAACACCAGAAGAGATCAGGACCCTAAAGTTAGAAGTGGGCAGGACAGCACAGAAAAAGGGCAGAGGAGAGGCTATGGCTTTGTGTGTCTCTAAAGAGGCTGAAAAGTCAAGGTCAGGGGAAGGTAGAGGGGGTCACGGACGGCCACCCCAGGGCTCTGTGGCAGGGCCACATGTATGGCAGAAATCTGTGTTGCCAAGGCACCCCCACAGATATGAGGCCTTAACACCCTTCCCCCTATTAAAACATATTTGAGGGGCCTCCCTGGTGGCACAACTGGTTAAACACAGCACTATGAAGCTATCCAGAGCCACTGCAGCATGAGTTCGATCCCCGGCCAGGGAGCTTCCCACATGGCACAGCAGACCTCTCCTGCCTCACCTGCTGCTCCCCTCAGCAGTGTATTTTAGTAGATCCACCTGTTCTGCACCCCACTCTGCCTCCAGTGAATCCTTTCACCAACTCACACCTCTGGCCTACACCCCAGCTTCTATGCATAAATAAATAAATCTTTAAAAATAAATAAATATAATAAAATATATTAGAAAGGTTTCCAGCCCGAGCTAATGTTTAAGCACAAACCAGATGGGACGGGTTGGAAAGAGAACAGGACTGGACATTAGTAATAGCACCAGCGACAGGCACGATCTCATTTCCTCCTCCCAAGCTGTCAGGGAGCGTCATTTGCCCTGCAGTCTTAAGGACGAGGAAAGCCTGCACATCTGGGCCCGGCCTAGGGCTCAGGTCCGCTGCCTTTCAGAGCCTCGTCCCTGGAGCAATTTCAAATCATGACCCCCAAATTCTGTTCCACCTGTCATCAAGAAGTAGGGGGCCTGCCTGACACCCACTTAAATGGGCAACTGTGTCAGCCCGTGCAGCTTGGTGCAGCAACGCAGGCGCTTCCAAGGTGGCCCAGGACAGGGGCAGCTTCTGCCTCGTGCTCTGGACTCTATGCCCAAGGCCTGACATGAGCCGACTCTGGCACGCCCAGGCTGCATGCAGAGGCTCATGTGCACCAGCCCTTGGCTTCCAGGCCTCTCAAGTGCCCTACGTGGGCACGAACAGGGCTTCAAGTCCACCGATGAACAGTCTCCACAGCCAAGGGGCACCCAAGCTGCAGGTTTCCCAGGGGAGGCCCCAGGCCATACGCAGCAAAGCCTTGTCCTAATCCACACTCTAGGAGCCACAAACACGGTTGTTTGGGGTGCTCAGATTTCAGGGTACATGCTGCATGTGATGGCATCTGAAATAACTCCTTTCCTCCTGGCCGGCCAAGCTGACCCCTCAAATTCTGCAAGCTCTGGAAGTCTGAGGGGTGACAGCCCCGAAATGCTGGAGGAAAATCAGGCCCCAGGCACAGGTAAAATCAGGGCTACGTGGAACGCGCAGTGGCACCCCTGGGCCCTCACCTGCGGGATGAGACGTGCACACGCCCTCACGAGGACACACACTTGAATGCCACAGATGATAAAGCAGACGGAGTAGGAAGAACCCCTCGAAACACTACAGGCCGCGCACGGGCATTAGGTCGGTCCAGGAATGAATAGCTGCTAAAACCACCTGGATGGGGAAGTCCCCTTCATCCCAGTGGAGAACAGGCTAAATTAAATTCAAGCCCAAGGTCACCTGCCAGGTAGAAGGCGCGTTATGCCCTCAGCCCAGGTGGGAAGCAGTCCGGCTTTGCTCCAGGGAACCTGGTAGGAACTGAGGTGGGCTCGCCTGAAGAACAGGTGCTGACTCTATAGAGCGGGAGAACATCCAAACCTTCTCAGATTCTCTTCCACCCTGAGATGCAAAAAGGCTCCGAGCTTGCCCTTAGCACCCACTCCCTGAGGAAAGGGCTGAGCTGGGGGAGGGAGCGAGGCCAGAGGAGCAAGGCCCGCTAGCCGCACTGTCGCAGTGGGGAAGGGAGACGACCACACAGGCTTTAAAACTCAGCTCCATTTACGTGCTGCAGGGCTTTGGGGGTTATGAAACAGCAAGAGGAGGAAAACCAGCTGCTCCCTGTGTCGGGATGTGTGTCTTCAAATGACCTTCAAAAGCTGAATGACCATCTTTCAGATGCTCTGGCGAGGTGTTTCAGTGGCTCCCAAGCACCTGGGATCTCGCGCCACCTGGTGGTCAGAGGAGGTACTCCAAAGGGAGCAGACCCCGGTCTTTGCAAAATTAAAAAGTGCTGCTTGACCTTTCCATACAGTAAAACTGTGGCGTGGTGCTGGCACCTCCACAAAATAACACATCTAGGAATCCAAGAGACGTCCAAGAAGCAGGCCCTCATTAACATGGATTGCATTTTAATACATAATTAGCGGGTGGCAATCAAATCATTAGGAAAAGGAATATTCTGTCCTAGTTAATTAAATAGCCATTTGGCAAAGAGTAAAACTTAAGTTTTTACTCTGGGCCAGAAATCAAAATAAGCTTGAGACAGATCAAAGAGATAAATGAAAAATAGAAATCCACACAGAAATGAGAACAAATATAGGTTAATACCTATCCCTCTCTCCAGAGAGAAAGGTCTTTCTAAGAACAAAAACAAAGAAAAAAACTCTCCAGAACGGGATTGAAAGACTGTAAAACATGACTGCAACCAGATCTGTATAAACAAAATTAAAAGAGAAATGACAAGCTGCAAAATTACATGTGACCATAGCCAGGATTCAGGAAAAAGGAGCAGCAGCGAAGGGGGTAAGGCTGTGTGTAAAAGGAGTGAGGACCTTGTAGCAAAGCATTCCTAAGGGTCCAAATTAAAACAAAAGCAAGACAATACTTTTTCTCTTCCAAACTAACAGAGATAATCTATATACCCGGTAGGTGAGAAACAGAAAGAGATTCACTTAGATGTGAGTGGGAAGAACAAAACTGAGAGATTTCTCAAGAGCTAACTGGCAATTCTGTAGCAAAGATCGTGAAATGCTCAAATTATGTTACAGAAAGCTTCTCATATATTTGCAAAGATAGCTGTACATATGGATTTAGGCACAAGAATGTTTGTGGCAATATTTTTACTACTATTAAAAATGTTGGGCCTCCCTGGTGGCACAACGGGTTGTCACAGCACTGTGAAGCTATCCACAGCCACCACAGCCCGAGTTCGATCCCCAGCCAGGGAGCTTCCCACATGGCCCAGCAGACCTCTCCTGTCTCATCCACTGCTCCCCTCAGCAATGTAATTCAGTAGATCCTCCTGTCCTGCTCCCCACCTTGTCTCTGGTGAATCCTCTTACCGCCCCCCACACCTTTGCCCTACACCCCAGTTCTTGTATGCATAAACAAATCTTTAAAAAAAATTGTTGAACAGGGCCTGCCTGGCGGCGCGGGTTCGATGCCTGGCCAGGGAGCTTCCCACACGGCGTGGCAGACCTCTCCCGCCTTGCCTGCTGCTCCGCTCAGCAGTGTGTTTCGGTCGATCTGCCTGTTCTGCTCCCTACCCCTCAGCAGTGTATTTCTGACCTGGCTGTTCTGCTCCCCGCTCTGTCTCTGGTGAACCCTTTCACTGGCCCACAACTTTGGCCTGCACCCTATCAAAATATTTTAATAAAATTTTTTTTAAATGTTGAACATATCAAATCTGGAACAAGGATTAAACCAAGAATGATATATTTATTAAGCTTTTATTACTCTCTAAATGACGTCAGCATCATAAAGAAAAAGATCTGTGTAGGCAACACACCCAAGTAAGCAGCCACTGACAGTCAGATCCCATTGGACTTTCAAAAGAAAAATCGATTTAAGAAGCTCGGACCAGTGCAGTAGACTCGATGACCCACAGGATGTCCTCACCCCAGCCAGGTTTCCCACAGAGGGGAAACTGAAGGCCCATTTTCTGGGTCAAACTTAAGACGAGAAAGTTAAAAACCGTCAGTCCAAAACAGGATCTTTATTCGAATACTCACCCTTAAAAGCTACCCTTGCCTTCAATTTCCCATTAACAGAAAGTGGAAACTGGTCTCGGGAAACACTCTCAATCTCCACTGTTGTTTGTTCCTGCCGTAGGTGTGAGGGTATGGGGTTGTGTGTGTTGGGGGGGGCACAAAAATCTATCTCAAAAAGATATGCAAAAGGTGCAAACAGACTGCAGGGAAACTGGGAAAAACACTTAAGACTTTGGCAACATTAATGCCATGAGCCACCCCATTCCCCCAGGCCAACATGCAAAAGTGCACCCCAAAGAAGACTCACCACCCCCCACAGACACAACCACACTAACAGTTAAGGTTTCTGGTGTGCTGTTGTGTTATCCCTGCCACACATGTCCCTACACACATGTCCCAAGCACACATGAATCCCCACGGTCAAGGCTGGGCAAGGGGTCAAACCTCGTGCAAAGTCCACGACGCCCCCCCAGTGTCCGCTGATGACCGAGAAGTCACGTGAAGGCACAAAGACAGCAGCTGCTCCCCTAGGGCCAGAGGGCAAGAGGAAGGGAGGCCACAGGGAGCACGTGCTCAGGACAGCACCCAGGACACGTCTGCTCCCCCGGGCACAACACGTTCCAGAAACGCCCCCTGTCCCTCAGTTACAGCCACCACCAACACGCAGAAACGTTGCCTTCTGGGTTTTATGCAAGAGTAAGCTTTCTTTGCAAAGGCAAAGGCTATACGATTTCACCCAGATGTGGTATGTAGAGAAACCAAATGGATGAACCGAATAAAACAAAAATACAATTTCAAGCTGTAAAATCAATTAGTGGTTACCAGAAGTGAACAGGAAGGAGAGGGGATGAACTTGCTGGAACAAGTCAATTGCAGCAGCGGGATGGATGGAGCTGGGACTTTCAGTGGTGAATTAATGCACGTGGATTTATAATGATGCACACACCCGAAATGACCACAATGTTATAATGCAATGTTACTTATTAAGAAAACAAGAAATAAAAATCAATAAAAATAAAAATAAATGTGTCATTATAAAAGTACAATCAGAAGAGGTCCTCCCTGGTGGCGCAAGGGGTTGTCTCAGCCACTGCAGCACGAGTTTGATACTGAGCCAGGGAGCTTTCCACAGGGCGCAGCAGACCTCTCCTGGCTCCCTGCTCCTCCCCTCAGCAGTGTACTTCAGTAGGTCCACCTGTTCTGCTCTCTGCTCTGTCTCTGGTGAACCCTCTCACACCTCTGGCCTACACCCCAGCTTGTATGCATAAATAATCTTTAAAAAAAAAGTGCAATCAGAAGAAATGAACCCCCTTATAGTAAAAGGAGAAGAGATTACTATTGGGGGTATCTTACATTTGAGCTTCTGGGAACAGTTTGGTAATTTACTACAAACCTATGTAGTAGCAGATTTTTCACACTCGTGGATCTTTACATCTTTGGTCTAAGTCATTCTTTTCTAGAGGAAAATGATTTATCTAGAGCATTTTTACTGTAATCTGCAAATGAAGCTATCACAGCTCTAGAAAGAAATGTTCTTTAGTAACTTGTGCTGGGGATGGAAAGAGAGAACAGTTTCCTGAATTTGATGAATTGGTGATGAATTTTCATTCCCCAAAAGTCATAGCAAAGAGAGGTTCCTCCATCTCCATCTCGGGACCCTGTGTTACTGGGAACTTCGAGTTTTCTTTCCCTGATGCAGTACTGAATGTGACCACCAGAGGGCATCACCAACACAGTATTCCATCTGGCCACTGCCGGAGCCAACCAGCTGCTCAGGGAACAGAGTGGGCTTTAAGAAGAGCTGCTGTTTTCCAGTGATTGAGGCTCTAGGATTGAAGGGCGTTGAGAGCGTTTTCCCAGAACAGCAGGTCAGCCCATGTCACTCAGCTGATGCTCACACAGGCCTAGCATACAGGCTTGTGGGCCTGACCTCTTCCAGTCCTAAAAAACTAACATTTCTCCTTGGCAATTTACCCTCCTGTCCCCTTTGTGCTTCAGCCAACTGATGGAGCAGATGGACATCACGAAATAACAGGTCTGTCATGTGAGAGTCCTTCAAAATGAGCACCACCAAGAGTTACCAGACTATGGAGCCAACCGAGAACCTAGGAGTGTGTACCCTGTTGGCTCAAAAAGAAAATGAGGGGGCAGGAGGCAGGGTATGGTGGAAAATAAAATGGGACTTTTAGAGGCTAACTTAAGGTAAGAGATACACCCGCTGACTGGCAAAGGTGCACACCTGAAACATACACAATGTTATAATACAACTACAACACTACTTCAATAAAAGTCAAATAAAACAACAGCACCGCATCTGGCAGAAACTTCAAGGGAGAAAATGGAAGGAAATGGGGGCCAAAAAGGAGTAAAAGGAAGAGTAAGTTAGGATGAGAAAAAGGGAAGTAAAAAGTCAACAAAGGGAGATAAGATGACAGAGCAGGGGGAGGGTCAGAGAGAGACCTGCAGACTGCAGACAGGCTGTGCCAGGGTAGGGCAGAGAATGTTCTAGAGCTGGCTCCCTGGGCAAGCTGAAGGCAGTTCCTGCACATGCACAGCAGTGGAGGCCGGGTCCTTCTCAGAGACACATGTGCTGACCTGGCGGCAAAACAGGAGGCTGCTGTCCAGGCACGTCTGGGAACAGTGGGAGATTCTTGACCGACTGGGGTATGACCTCACTTCCAGAGGCACCTAATAAACTCCTCTGGGCTTCCCTGAGATGAGTCTTAGACCTGGGGTGTAGGGGCATGTTCACGGCAGGGAGTTAATACTTAGTCACCCCTACTGCAGCGCCTTCTGATGACCTGTAGGTTTTTTTGGGTGGTTATGCAGTTCATACACACACATACACACACACACATGCACACACAAGCACACACACACACAAGGCTAAAGATGTGGGCAATTAGGGCCTCCCTGGTGGTGCAGGGGTTAAGTCTCAGCATTAGGAAGCTATCAGCAGCCACCGCAGCACGAGTTCGATTCCCGGCCAGGGAGCTTCCCACATGGCGCAGCAGACCTCTCCTGTCTCCCCGCTGCTCCCCTCAGCAGTGGATTTCAGTAGATCCGCCTGTCCTGCTCCCCACTCTCTCTGGTGAACTCTTTCATCCCCGACACCTCTGGCCTACACCCCACCCCAGTTCTTCTATGCAAAAAAAAAAGGTCTGGACAACTAAACTTAAGACCCTCACATGCAACTACACTTCAACACTGTCACTAAACTTCACACGGTTCTGAAATCAGAGCTCAGAACTTCCCACTGATTTGACCTGAAGAACAATGAGAAGCGCTGCAGTTTAAAATACTTTACCGAAAAGGAGTTTCGGCCTTTCCCGGAGAGGGAGACCATGCCTTTTCACTCTGACAGCTAGGTGAACATAAAGAAAAGAGTTGTCTTTGTACCACCCAACACCTCCAGACTTTATTGCATTATTTTATGTCATGTTACTGAAATGCTTCAGAGAATTGTCAATTGACAACAGACGCTTCAAAACTTGTTCACTTCCTGACTAGATACCTTCTTTATTCTAAATAAAGTCGTCACATTGCTACTGTAAACAGCAGTTTCTTAGAGTAAAAATCCAACAGTGGATCATAATATTCTAGACAGAGGTTGGTAAGCCATGCCTGTGGGTCAAGTCCAGCCCACTGCAGTTCTCTGTAAATAAAGTTGCATTGGGATACAGTCATGTCCACTAGTTTACATTTTATTGAAGGTTGTTTTCGCATTACCCCGGGAAGTTGAGTAGTTACAACTGAGCCTGCATGACCTATGAACCCAAAAATATTTATTTTCAGCCTTGTACAGAAAGTTTGCCAACTCATGTTCTAGATGGAAAGTTACATAAGCAATGGTGATTACGTAATAACGAAAGAAAACACTGAACTCCTTCTGTAGCAGAGAATGAGTCATCAAAAATTTATATTTTCCCAAAAAAATTAAAAAATAGAGACTGAGCAACTGAGCTAAATATCTTGAAATAGCAACTCTACAGTCAAAAGCACAACACATTTCAACACTTTGAAATAATACTTGTCATAAAGGAAACTTAACATTGGATCACTTTGCTCTATTATATGTTAAACATAAAATAAAAGATTGAATATAGGGAAAATAAAATATAGACATAGATGGAGCACAGGGATCGTGACTGACTGATACAAGCTGAAGGTCAAGGGCTCAAGGTCTCTGACGGGGAAGTTGGCATGGAACACAGCAGCAAGTTCTGCACCAGCAGACAGGAAAGTATGTGTGGGCCATGTATGTTCATTGTTGCTATTCATGAATGACAATTTGCTGTAATTCACTGACTACTGCTATATATGCGCTCTTGCTTTTTAATTCTTACAACTACATTCTAAGGCAGTTATATTACGCCCATTTTCCAGAGAGGTGAGTTAACTTTCAGAGAGGTTGAATAAATTGCCATAGGAGGTCACCAGTCAAGAAGTAGATGGTCATGTCCAAATCTTCTCATTTCACTGACCACCCAGGCTGCTCTAAGTCCTGGTTCAGCCTCTGTCTCCCTACGAAACACTTGACCAATCCCTTTGGTTCTGTACTTCAATCTCCTGAACAGAAGTTACTCTAAATGGGTGGTTCAAGTGGATATCAGTAAAATCTCCTGCATCTCTAAAACCTAGCAAGCCCTTTCCCGACTTTAATCCCCAGATCACTGAAATAGCAGCGGGGATTAATTTCCATCAAGGGGCTCTGTCCTGCTGGCTGAGTAAAGGAGAGAGTGAATCACTTCTATTCCCTTTGGAGAAGAAGTTTCCCTTCTTAGTATAAACTATTAGAAACTTCTTTAAGTAAGCACTTAAGTTGGATATTCTTAATGAAGAACTAAAATTCATGAAACATGTTCGACGTGTAAACTCCAGTAAGACACAGCAGGGCATACAAAAGTGAATAAAATTATCTCCCAGCAGATAGAGTACTTATATTGTAACAGGGAGGACAAGTCATGTACCCAGCTATAGAGAAAGCTGTAGGTTTTATAGAGGTAACAGTTTTATAGGATTGAGGTGACAGGGAGTTGTGTCTATGAAAAACGTAAAGTCTTCCTAGGAGACCATTTGGAGAGATCTTGAAGGATATTTAGTATTATACCAATCAGCTATCGATGTCATGTCCACAGAATGGAAGAACATGTTATATATAATATATAAATCCTATTTGTAAATGATAAAATTATCATCAATTCATAGATAAATTTAAAAATCCTCCTGGGCCTCCCTGGTGGCGCAGTGGGTTAAGTCGCAGCACTATCAAGCTATTTGCAGCCACTGCGGCACGAGTTCAATCCCCAGCCAGGCAGCTTCCCACATGGCACAGCAGACCTCTCCTGCCTCGCCCACTGCTCCCCTCAGCAATGCATTTTGGTCGATCTGCCTGTTCTGCTCCCCACTCTGTCTCTGGTGAACCCTCTCACCGCCCCACACCTCTGGCCTGTACCCCAGCTTGTATGCATAAATAAATAAATCTTTAAAATAAATAAATAAATTCACTGAGCAGCTGCGCCACTACAGCAATATAAAGTGGGTAGGTAAATCCTGACGATTAGGGAGAAGATCCAGCAAAGATGGGGAAACCTGGGAAGGAGCGGCTAGTGGTGCAGGAGACCAGGGACAGGCACACGCCTGGGGCGACACCGTAAGACAAATCACAAAACTGAGAACAGGACGAGCTTCTGAGCAGTCTGAGCACTTCCTCCCAAGCACGGTTGACACCCTCCCTCTGGAGCACATCTCAGCCTCCACAGGTTGTCACAAACAGAGCTGATAGCGACTGTGGCTGGGAGGGCGCACAGGCGGCCACAGCCCAGACACGTGCGCGGTCACCGCTCGGCTGATCGTCGGGCCCCAGGGCTCCTGCGGGTGGGAGACGCTGTCGTCCCCCAGATCATTCAAAGCCCCCCCCGACATGCACCTGTTACACGGCAAACACGCAGAGAACGCCGGGAGCCGCCCAAGGGGCCGGTAAGACAGGAGCACACAATTCACCAACAAGCAGAAAAATGAGATTTTTGCCATGATTTCGAAATGCTGTATCTCAGGAAATACAAAAAGACCAGAGAGAGAAATTTTATTTAAAACATCACGGGCACGGCCTCCCTGGGGGCGTGGTGGCTTAAGTCTCAGCACTGTGACGCTCTCCGCAGCCACTGCAGCATGAGCTCAATCTTGAAAAAAACAAACAAAACAAAAAAATCACGGGACCCTCGTATGCAACCCCGAAAGACAGAGTCCAAGAGATCAGAGATGGGCGGACCCACAGTCTGAAACATGGCAGGGGATCGGCAAAAAGGTTTTCAGGGCACAGGCGGGGCGCGGGCTGCGCTGGGGCAGCAGATGGGGAAGCAGAAGGCGGCCCGGGGGACAGCGGCCCAGTGCGGCCCAGCGGCGGGTGGCCCGTGCTGCCCTCCCCACGCCTGCGGAGCGAAGGCCAGCAGAGGCCCGTGCTGCAGCAGAGCGGGGGCACGACCAGCCCGAGCGCAGCGAGCGTGAGCCCCGCGGGGGAGGACGGGGCCGCCCAGCCGCCTCACGCCCGGGCACAAGCGCAGGAATCAGCACCACAGAGTCGCACGCGGAGCCGTGAATAAAGCGGCGGAAGGCAAGGCCCGAGGACCAGACGCCCGCGGACCAGACGCCCGCGGGTGCTCCCAGAAAGCGCGTGGTGTCTCATTCATGAAACAAAAAGAAGCATTTAGACCCAATGTTCAAAAGGCAACAAGGAATGCGGCGCCCTGGCTCGCCCGAGTTGCCTGAAGGCGCAGCACGGAGCTAGGACCTTCAAGGAAGAGTTCCTTAGGTAGCCAGGAGGCGACATTTCTTCCCATAACTACTTTAACTCACAAATATTTTCTAAGTCAGACCTATAACTTTCTTAAGATATGCCTGCAGACATAACCTCTCCACTGCCTAAGACCCCATGATTGGGCCCAGGTGCCGAGCTGCTCCTTGGATAAGTACATTCTTGCCTGATCACGGGTTGGTGGCCTGTACAAGAACATTTACTCCCCCTCCCCTTACATTCCCCTGCCTGCTTCTGGGAATCAGCATAAGATGGCTTCTGTGATTAACCACTCCAGGGAGTTGGAATAAGATGGTTCCTTTGATCGGATTCTGGTTTCCAGGCAAAAAGGACATTACGCGATCGCCTTTTTAGGCTCCAGGCTCAGGGCAAAGGTTAATCATTATGTTTAGAAAACTTACCTTAGAAAATTTACCTTAAGCAAAAAAATATTTTCCCCAGAAACCACCTGATTGTAAACAAAATGTGATCAATCATGTGCTTAACAAAAATATGTATCCTGTTATTTTTACCTCATTCTTATAGTCAATCATTATCTTTAGAAACTATGCCTGCTGGCCAAATTTATGGTATAAAAAACCCCATTGTTGGGGCAATAAACGGAGCCGCCTGATCACTGCTCGGTGTGCTACTGTCTCTCACTCCCCTTCCCCTTCCCTCTCCTCCTGCCGCCGACGCGTTCCCCACCACCCCCGGGAACCCAACCTTGGTCGGAGCCGGCCTCCGACAAAGGAAGATGGACAGAAAGCACAATGCGGCGGGTAACAAGCAGAGCTGAGTAAGCGGGAGGTCCAGGCCGAGGACGCTGCCCAAAAGGAGAGAGTGACAAGCAGAATGGAAAAGAAAAGTGAGAGATGCGGAAGATGGAGGAACGGGGCCGCGGTCCTGCCTTCATCTCGCAGGCTTCCAAGACAGAGTCGAGAAATAACAGGAGAAACTGGTGAAAGAGCTGCAGAAAAATAATGTCCCATGGAGTGAAAATGCTCTCACCTCCCAAAGAAAATAAATGAAAAGAGACACATGGAGAATCAGATATGTTTGCCTCTAATGAAGCGCAAAACTGGGGGCCTCCCTGGTACAGGGCTTAAGTCTCAGCTATTGCGAGCTATGCGCAGCCACGGCAGCACCGGTTCGATCCCCGGCCAGGGAGCTGACCCACAGGGCACAGCAGATGTCTCCTGCCTCGCCCGCTGCTCCCCTCAGCAGTGTACTTCAGTAGATCTGCCTGTCCTGCTCCCCTCTCTGTCTCCGGTGAGTCCTCTCAGCCCCTGCCCCTCTGGCCTGTACCCCAGCTTCTGCATGCATAAATAAATGAAATAAATCTGTAAAAAAAATGCAAAACCTCTGAAGATCTATATGCAAACAACTTCATGAGATTATGGTCATCATTTAATAACAAACAACACTTGCAGATGCTGAGAACCGAGCCCTAGTCTCTGCCAACCGCACCGGGACAGACAGGGCTGGCGCCAAGGTCAGTCAAGGGCAGAGCGAGCAGCTCCGCGGGCAGGCGGCCTTACCGCAGCGATCTCGGATGACCAGGTTCCTGCCTTCCTTCAGGTGGATGGTGAGCAGGTAGGCGAAGGGGCTGGGCAGGGTGCTCACGCCATCGCCGGCCTCCCCGAGAGCCTGTGTGGACGGAGAGGGGAGTCAGCCAGGTGTCGTGGCCGCAGGGAGAGGGTCAGAAAGCGGAGACGCGTCCTCGTGGAAGGGCGGACACAGTGACACCGACGGCCAACTCTCAGGCGCGCGTCCCCCCCACCACGCCAATTTCCCTGCTTGGTTCCCAGGCTCCCTCTGCTCCCCGCAGGACTCCGTGGGGATTCAGAGGCGACCATGGCACCACCGCCACGGCCACTTCCCACCAAGGAGGCAAGTGGTTTTCCAGCCTCTGCACTCCCCTTCAGCTCAGCCATCGCCTGCAGCCCCTTTATCCTGCAGCCCGGGGTGGGCACAGGAGTAGGCAGGCGGGGTGCCGTGTGGGGCGAGCCCTCAGCAGCGTGTGCCCGACCTTCCAAACCAGGAGCGGACCCCCCCCTCTGCCTCGGCTCTCCCTCACGAGCCCCACCAACTCCACATGGAACCAGAACGTTCCATTCACAACCAGCCCGGCCTGTGGCCTGCGGAGCTGCTTGGCCACCGGCACGAGCCCCTCCCTGCGTCCACGCGGGCCTCCAGGCGTCTCCACGACAGCCGGTCGTCTCTTGGGCCTGGACACCCTCACTTCCTCTCCAGGAAGGTGCCCACTCCTACTCTTAACAGCTATTTCTATCAAACACATCCAATTCATGTCTTGAACTAGTTCAAATTTCTGTCTTTCCAAACAGATAAAACAGCTGCTTGTTCACATAGTGGGCATTCCGTGGCTCAGTCACCCCTGCCAGTCTTCATCAGAAAGTGTCTCTGGCCACATGGCAGAGCTTTTCAAAGTGGCTTCGTGTCCAGTCCTACATCACTCAGTTCCACAACTGCTCTGCATTTTTTGAAGAATCCACCAATAATAAGCCCTGAATGAATGTCTTCCAGTTCTCGTCTGCAAGGCCTGTCTCTGCAGGTGTACGTGGTCTCTCCAGTGTTCGTTAGAAATAAGAGTGGCAAAGACACAGGCCCAGACTCTGGGCGGAAGCATGGACGGCGCTTCCTCAGCCTGTAGCGTCCGAGCTGCATCACTCACCTCTGGCTCTTCCAGAGACTGAGAAGACACAGCCATGTTCAGGTCTGTACCCCAGCCCGGCTTCTGCAAAGACAGAGAAAAGAGAATCCGCTTTGAACCGCACAGGAATATCACCGACAAGGACACGCGCTCTCGGGTCTCCTTGGCGTCTGGGTGGGCATTGTGGGGCAGGCGTGCGGCTGCCCTCCAAGCCCCAGGTGCTGGCAAGTCTTGGCGCTGAAGCCTTAGGGGCAGCAGGTGCCTCGGGGCAGCCCACTGGCCCTGCCATCCCAGGGAAATGGCAGCTCAGGAGGATGAGCGACATGAGCTTGACTTCAGGTAGTAAATGTTTCGGATGTGATCTGAGGCCTTCCTCAGATCTCGGACTTTCACGGGCCTGGGCAACCACCCACCCCAAAGTAGGAAATGCAGGCTGGGAACCAGTGACTCCAGGGGGCAGGGCCTGTTTCCTGATTCAATTGTGCCTCAGACCCCCAGGAAATTATCCCACAGGGTGGCCAACCCCAGCCTCAGTCGTGAGCAGGGGCCTTGTGGAACACCCCCCATAGGGGTTCTTGCACCTCCCCTTTTAGTTTATATAAACATCTTCCCTGCCTGAATCTGACAATCAGACCCTTCAACGCCAACGCATTTCCTTCCACCCTGCACAGTTATATCCTGAAGCTCAGCAATTCCTCTCCTGACTGGCTCACAAAGACGAAAGAGCTAGACTCACCACATCAAGGCCAAGAGTAATCCCTCTGCCCCGGCAGTTCTGACACCCCTGTCAGTCTCTAGACTGATGAAATCAACCAAGGTGCCCTTTAACCGGTCTTGTTTGAAGGCAATTCTGCAGAACTCTAAGTGAGGGGACAGACTCTCCGCTCACAGCGCCTGAGGGCCACAGTGCCCGGTGCCCAGAATGTTCTACCGTCAGCCGGAGGAGTGGATACGAGGGTGGGTGAAAGCATTTCCCCTTGGAAGGCATACAGTACACGTGCTCCCAAGTGAGCCCCGCTCACTTAAGACGTGACACAAGTGACACGATTAATGAAGTGACAAGATTAGTCCACATAACACCCATCATCTGCAAGCCATCAAAAATGCACAGAGCTTTTATTCAAATATGTGATAAGTCTTCCACTTACAACAACACGGAAATTAAATGTGAAGAATGACATTAATTCCACATGATGGCTGGCTGGTGTTACTCATGGGAAAGTCACAGAACTTAAAGTTATGATTCCCACAGCCACCATAACTGTCACACATCACATATCACGGAAGGAGAGTGATCACCATAAAGAGAGAAGAGAGGTGACACCGGCACGGGGGCACCCAGTGACAGCTG
This sequence comes from Scalopus aquaticus, assembly GCA_004024925.1. Lineage (NCBI taxonomy): Eukaryota > Metazoa > Chordata > Mammalia > Eulipotyphla > Talpidae > Scalopus > Scalopus aquaticus. The sequence goes on from PVIJ01002000.1 coordinate 173,777, forward strand.
CTGGGGCTGTTACTGCACTCAACTCGAGCCACGGTTCTGCCATGGGGTAGAAGTACATTATTCTGACCTGCTTTGTAAGCCTTGTGATACATCAATGAGTTTTTCTTTGAAAACAGCATAATTAATACTTTTCCCATCAGGAACTCCCGGTATCCCACTATTATTACAAGACCAGAAAATCCCACTTTTTTTTTTTTTTGATGCTCTCATAAGTCTTAACAAGTACTTGGCTTTTTGTTTTGAATTTTACCTTTGAAAAAATTAACTCATAGGAACATTGACCTTTTGCATGTGTGTATAGTGCTATGGCTTTGCACACGTGAGAGAGAGAGAGAGAGAGAGAGAGAGTGTGTGTGTGTGTGTGTAACTACTGGCACAATCAGGACACAGGAAAGTCCCATCACCCAAGAAACTCCTCATGCTGCCCCATCAGTCAGGTGGTGCCCTGAACCCTAAGGCTTGGCAACCATTGATGGGCTTTCAACAGATAGTTTCATCTTTTCCAGACATCACATAAATAGAATTAAGCAGTATGGAAACTTTTTGACACTGACTTCTGTCCCTCAGCACAGTCTTTGGAATCCATCCAAGGTTTTGTCTGTAGCAATAGTTTGTTCTTTATTACACTAGGTATTCCACCCTAGGAAGGTATTATAGTTCATTTATTCATTCAGCATCAGCTTTAGCCATTTCTGGCAAATGGTTTCTAAGAACATATTCAGAAAAATACAAATTATTTTGAACATCATCAATATTAAACATGTTCATATGAAAAAAAAGTCTAATATTCCATTGTATGGGTGTATCATCACTAATTCGTTAAGCACTGGTTTTAACAAAAGATAAATAATTTTGGAAAAGATAAATAATTCTGAATAGCATCAATGCCAAAAAATCTTAGTACATCAGAACTGTCAAATTGCACATGGACACACATTCGGAAGTCTAACAACTTGGCATGAAAATTCCTAGGAAGCTCATTGTCTCTTATGAACTTTCACCACTGACTTTCAGATGACTTTTCACTGTCTTTAGGGAGAATCCCCTACCATCAAGAATGCAAATTTACTAAAATTCAGCAGAACAAAGAATATGGGGCTGGGGGTGGTATTCGATTGAATGAGTCAATTATCTAAGAAAGGAAATGCTCTCCATTCACAAAGGATCTTAAGAGCAAGGCACTGACGTGAGTAACCATCATCCTCCCTTTGTGTACACTAAACGTGATCTCGCACAAACACCGTCTCCCATGTCGCTGAAGCCTCTCACATGAGGCACACACAGGAAGCTGCATTACAAACATGGTGAGCAGTCACTGACTGTGTCAACTTTAGAGGAAGAGACAAAAACCCACTTCCGGAAAGCTTAATGAGACTGAAAAACTGGCTGCAAAGACCACTCCCATAGTCTTTGAAAAACACTCTAGCAAAGTCTATGAGGATAGCAAAGGATAGATACATACTTAATCTTAACCCACATCTAGGTTGTTGAGAACACAGGTACTTAGGATGATAGTAGCACAAATGAAAATGACTACAGCGTGCCTGTACACAGAGGCAGGATCAAAACAATCCTCGCGGCCAAGGAGGACAAAATTGGAATGTGTGTTCAGGAAGTCAGGTCTACCAGACAGCTGAGTCAACTCACCTTCAGTCTCTGCAGTTTTTCAGGAGTTTATTGGCCAGATAAGCATGTTTAGTGACCCCTCGTCCCAAGACTATTCTCTGAAAGTGGCTACCTGGGTCAACAGTGAGATCATTACTGACTTTAAAAGGCCCTAATCTGTAGTATCTTGGTGTGCTGAACACGAATATAACCCTGAAAACTTTTTATTAGTGCTCTTTTGAAGATGTTTCATATAATTCATTTTATATGTTTCACCGTGTACATTTATCCAGTAGGACTGCAACAACATCCTAAATCAGCCTAGAGTGATGTAATATTGCATCGCATTGCATAATACCATCATGCACACATTATCCAGAGTTGATTGCATCATTTTCTGATGAAAAACA